>JAPMOB010218556.1:38223-49376 GCA_029875015.1 Lepomis gibbosus | reverse complement strand
ACACACACACACACACACACACACACACACACACACACACACACACACACACACACACACACACACACACACAAACATATACTAAAATATATAGGAATACATTTGCCATCTGGTTTCCTGTTTATCTCCTCATTTGGTTTCTTTTACTTTTCTTCGTATGGCATGTTTATTCCTCTTTTCTCCAGCTGATTCCTTACTGTTTAACTCCTGCTTGAGTCCTGTTTCACTGTGCCCTCTCTATGTCTCTCTATAAGTGGTATGAGTTGTCACTTCCTCTTTACCATTCGACCCTCAATAAAGCATTACATTGCTGATTTAATTACTTCAACATGTTGGATTTAGGTTATATTATTGGGATTCTTGGCAAGGCCATGCAAACAGAGTGGAAATTTTGTATAAATACATTTGTTTCTTTGCAGCAGTAATAATCGATTGTATGGGACACCCTGGGGCAGCAGAATTTAGCTGTGAACAAATCATTGACATAGTTTCACTCATAAGGTGTCAGCAAACATGTTAGCATAAAGTTGCCTATAACAGTTTGGTCAGCTGATACATGCAACATTAGCGTTCATTTTGAGAAGTGTTTGTGGTCAGCAGACAAGTGTAAGTCCTGACAAAAACACCTGAGAAAAAGAAAACATCTGGCTCTTTAGCTAAATGATCACCAGCTAGTCGCTAACTGTGACTGTCTGCTATATGGTGCTGGGCAGGTAGCATGCATATGTTTGTCAGAGCTTTTTCATTGAAAACAGCTGCCTGCTGCAAGCTGTGACACTGAATCAAAACATGGGTAGTAAAACCTAAAGGAGAAGACAACTTTGTTAATCCCTCTAGGGGAAATTCAGTTTTTGTGACAAAACACTGAGCTAAAATACTAACATTTTTTGTAGAAATGAGAGGAACTGCAGAGTTGGTTGAAGATGACTGTGTGTAAAACGACCATTTTCCCTGTACACATATTGATTTGAGCTATTGTTTATATATAAATATTGATTAGTGCAGCTTTAATGGTGAAATTAGTGGCTTTAAAAACAGAGAAATTACAAAGAGAACCTATAGAGAAGTTTAAATATGTATTTCTACTTTCCTACATGATATCATAGATATTTAGCAACAAAGTTAGGCTAGGCTAATCTCACAATTAATGATCTTCAAGCATCAAAACAGCCTATAGACATTTAAAAAAAGGTATCCATAAGTTTACTCAATACACACATTGACCCTAAAAGTGAAATAGCCCTTTAAAAATGCATAGAAAATAATGGTGTGAAGATCCAATGCGTCAGCTGCTGATTAGACCACAAAGCAGGGTGCAATTTAACTGTGATCTCATAAATCAATAACCACAGCCTTCCATCAGGCTGTGGGGCCTGCACACTGGAGCATGCAAGTAATGCAGCTGTACTGTACCGAACCACGTGTTGGTACCATACAAATCTCAATGTATCCAGTTTGAGTGTTTACAATTAGCATTATGCACATGCCCAGACACATTCAGAGCAATAACACACACTTTCCAACTTTCCAAGGATGATTTGTGTGTTCCCAGGCCTTCGTGGAATACATTTCAGCAGTCAGTCGTGGGTCGACATGCACGCACCGGAAACAACTGGACAGGTAGGATAAATCAACCTCCTTCACCCCTCCCCCACCCTCTACACACTCACACCTATCTTTGTAACTGGCTCGCCCCACATATCCTGTTCAGTAAATCACACCACATTGAGATTAGGAGTGAGAAGCACTGGTTTATTGAGGATCCCCTGAAACACACACACACACACACAGATCTACACCCAGGCAGGGGGACAGGGGAGACCATGGTCTCCTATAAATAGCAGCCAGGAATGGCGTTGATAGGTCCTGTGAAATGAAATGGAGGGGGGAGTGGAAAAAGGATTAAAAGAGATACAGGGACGCACTGCAACTCCACTTCAATTGTGTGTGTGTGTGTGTGTCTAAGATACTTTGGAGAGAGGTGGTATGGATTTCTTGCTACCGACAAAAATCTCTCTCTTGGACCACCCTACCATAAAACCCCCCACCATCCATCCACTCTCTCTCTTACATACGCTATACACACATCCTCATCTTCTCTCCTGCTCTGAGGCCCTGGTATGAAATCCATCATGTGTTAACACTGCGTTACCCGCAGCTCGTCTTAAAGACAAAGAACTGATGAGTCACGGCCTCTCCCCTACTCCTCTCTTTTTAAGTTGGCTCTGCGATAGTTTCAAAGATGGTCGTGACTCCTTCTGTATATGTGATGATGTCACATCCAGCAATTGCAAAGTGACTTCATCTCCCCATGAAAGAGGTCAGGGCAGACGTGAAGGTGCAAACAGAGAGGATGGTGCAAGTAAATATGAATCCATTTAGAAGCAACATTAAGCTAATAAGTTCATTCATCGTCATTCTACCTTTTAAAACACTCGGCGTCAACCAAGATATTACACTTTTTAAAAAAGCACTTAAAAGTATATGTCACTTTTAAATGAGCATCTTGTTTTAGATTGAATGGATGCCATAATTTAATGTCATGCAAAGAACAGCTTTGTGGATGTGACAGAAGATAACAGATAATTAGTTATCTGGGAGTTAATAATGCACTCAGCACAACAGTGATGGATAGACAGTCCTTTAACAAACTGTGACTCCCATACCAATTTCCATGGTGGCAAGTGCGGTATTGACAATCTGTCTTTAAGTGTTAGGTCTCTGCGGATTTGTAACAAGAAGCCTTTGTGCAGCTTTTACGTTGTGTGTGTGTGTATGTGTCTGTGTTTCCCTGTGTTTGTCCGCCCAGCCGTCTGTGTGGTGTTACAGCGTAGATCTCCGCCGATGCTGCTGCTTATACTCATACAGCCAACAGACAGAAATAGTCCCGTGTCATCATGGTAAATAGGTTGTGGTCTGTTTGTGCTCGCAGGAAGACAGCCGCCTTCGGAAGCCTCTCAGAGCCTTCCAGCTCCGTCAGTCCAGGTTGTTTTGTGTGCGTATGATTAATAAAAGGTTAACTCAACCCTCAGTCAACTGCTGAAGAGGCCTGTAAATCTCCCCCACAATCTCTTCCTTCCTCTCCCTTTCTCTCCTCCCTTTGTCTCTCTCTCATTGCCACACCTTCCCCTGGGGGATGGAGGGATTGTGATCGGAGGACGGAGGTGGGGCTCCTGGCGCAACCACAGGTGTGCTTGTTTCCTCCCTTCTCCTCTCTCATGTACTGATTTCTTTGGCTCACCACCTGCCAGGTGGAAAAAACACCCACAGCAAATGGAGCACTTTAAAATGGCCTCTCTGCTTCCGCTTAAAAATACTTTTTTGCTCGCTCTGTTTGTCTTTATCCATCAACAAACATCTCATGTGTATCCTTTTTCATTATCCATTGCCTGCATTTAATTCAATGAGGTCTTCCTGGAATTACTTGTTGCTCGTGTACATTTTGCATCGCATGCAAATGATGCTTCTGCTGCTGAAGCATGGGGCTGACAGAGCCACAGCTAGCTTTTCAGATGGTCAAAAGTTGCCTTTCTAACTCTTTTCTCTCAACTCTCTTTCATACTGCCCCGAGGGTGGTGGGGGGCAGGTCCCAGGCCCTGGCAGGTCAAAGGTTGCTCACACACAATGGGTTCCACCTCTGGGTCAGCTGTGGTCAAGGAAACAAAAGCAGTCAAGGCTTGGATTGGACAAACTATCAGTGTATTACGGTGGCAAAGTGACAACAAGAGAGAGGGAGGGAAGGAGACGGGGTAGAGAAAAGGCACAAATAAAAAGTGCAATGTGAGTGGCCTGAAAAACTCTCTCACACATGCTACGTTACCAGACATACAAATCTGAAAACCTGTTGCTTAAACCCCTGAAACAAGTTTTTCAGCAGCTAAACATCTCTTTCTCTTGTCCTCTTCGTTCTCTTATATTTTGCCGGGTTTCAATTAATAACCACATCCAAACATTGACTTACTTTTGTATTATAATCAGAAGTAAGGCAGTGTGTTTTTGCTTTATTCTACCAGAATCTTTTCACATTGCTCTAACTTGTTCCATCCCCTCCCCCATGCTGCTGTCTTTCTCCTCTCTTTTTTATTCAGTGCCATTGATCATGCATGCAGAAATTCAGCACGCCCAACCATGGCTCCAGCCAGGATAGGTTAGCTAGTGCAAGGCCTTGTCCTACATACTGTTCTCTCGCTATGGTCCACCAGGCCAGAGTCACACCCTCCCCCTGATCTGCCTCCCCTCACTGAATTCACCCACTGCCACACGTACACATGCATGCATGCACGGTACACACACACACACACACACACACACACACACACACACACACACACACACACACACTAACACCCTGCGGCCTTCTCAGAACCAGCACATGCACAGATCATCATGCAGTTCTGGGAGTGTTCACTCATCATTACCAAAAGTGTTTCAGGTTTTGAAGGGATGTTCTGTGCTACTGTAATCAGATTACAGTATTCAACTACAGGAACTTATAAATCTCAGCTTGTTAGGTTTCATTTGGACCAAGATTACTCATTACTCTAAGAAATAGTTTTTGACTGCATTAGGTGTGTGCTATGTGAATTTGGCCTTTCCTGTGTATCAAGGTCATAAGCTGATGCGTTAAGCAAGTGCATTTCACGTAACTGTGTGAGCACTTGTTTCACTTTTGTTAGAGCAGCTGAGGTATGCAACGAAGCTGCTCAGCTGACCAGGCTTGCCCTGGCCGAGAGAGTGGCTGAATTAGAGGTAATGCTGCTAATCTGGCACTTAGCTGGTTAGGACGGCCTGTCACGTGGGTGAAAGAGAGAAAGAGAGAGAGGGAGTTGGTAAGATCAGGTTTAGATGAGGGATGAACTGTGATTGGGTAAGAATTGGATGAAGGGTGGTAGAGTGGTGATCACAGCTGTTTTGGATGTGATGGATTAGGAAGAGAGCTGGGCAGCAGGAACAGGTGTGTGGGTTGGACCAGGCAAGGATCAGATGATTGATGGACGGAGAGGAAATCAAAAAGGGGGCTGCATTAGGCTCTGAAAGACTTGCGCATGTGTTAAAAACAACAAAAATGAGTGCAAGTTAAAAGTGAATGCTTGTGGTGAATTACAGTTTAATCTGGTCATGGTCGTGCAGTGAGGGTTGGATTGAGCAAAAGTAATGAATACACATACTATTACATACATAACATCTCACATCACATCATATAGGCATCATGTAAGGTCCATATTATATCACATTACATCATATAATATTAAGTCACATTACACCATATGAGATCATCGCATTAAATTGTATAAGATCATATCACATTGCATAACATTATATTACATAATATTAAATCATATCAGATCATATCATCACATTACATCGTATAAGATCGTATCATGTTACATCACATTAAATCACATCATATTAAATCACATTATGCCATATGTGATCATATGACATCACATCATATTACATCATATCAGATAGTATGACTCATCATAAATAACAATTTCATGATCTATAAGATCACATCATATAGGATCACATTGCTTCTTATTACATCATATATGAGCACATCACATCACATTTGATCACATTTCATCATAATAGATCACATCCCATTACATTACATCATATAAAATCACATCTCATTTAATATCACTTGCAGTAGCATGACACAATATGGCATCCCACATAACATAACATAACATAACATAACATAACATAACATAACATAACATAACATGACATAACATAACATAACCCCTCTAAAGCTATGATTTCATACCCAACTAGCTGTTGTATAATCTAGTGTCTGTCTAAATGGGTTGGGAGCAAGTAACCTGGTTACAGATGCTTCATTTCACCTGAGACCAACCGAGCTCCACAGGAAGACATAATTTTCCTTCAGTAATGCTAGTTGATAATTTAGTTAGATGAATTACTAATGAATGACAAAGCATTACTTAATAACTAGATGCCTATCTTGCACAGATACATACAACAGATGCTGGTCCTGTTTGGCTTTATCCATGTCTTCTGACTTGGCTCCTGTTTATTTTATTTTATTTTATTTTATTTCAATATCCTTTTCTGTTGCCTGTTACAACACTGAATAAGGAAATGCTTCTGTAGCTCTCAAAACATTCAAAACGCTTTAATGGGCCATGCCATCATGATCAGCCAATGACGAGAACGGCGGGGAAAACTACAGAGAGAGCGCCACTGGCAGCATTAATAAAGGCAGGCAACATGCAGGGGGGGGCGTCCGAGGCCGGGGTAGGCTACGGAAAACGAGGTAGAGGCGGAGCTTCTTTCTGAGCGTGTGTGTGTTTCTCCTCGCGCTCACCCCTCCTCCTTTTAACCGCCCCACCCCCACCTCTCCGGCCCCCCCTCCCTCCCCTCTCGGCTGCCCGCCTCTGAGTCTGGAGCAGCAGCAGCAGTGGAGCTTCACTGCCTCTCCTCGCCTCACAGTGCGGGAATATACCAGCGGAGAGCAGAATGGATACGGAAGGGAGCCAGAGCAGCCTGTCCTCCAGCACGGACAACTCCCCCCACGACCCCTGGTAACAGCCTCAGCCCGCCCGCTCGCCTTTTGCTCGCCTCTCGGCCCGGTTTGAGTTCACCTTGGACTTTAGTTGAGTTCAGTGCGGGAGCGGAGCCGCGCCGAGACAAAAGACAAGCACGCTGTGTGTGTATAGTGTGTGTGTCTGTTGCCGATGTGTGGGATGGATCCACTCAGCGGAGGAGACACAGACGCACCGCTGCTTTTCCGCCTGTTTGTCTCTCTCTTCCTCTCTTGTTTGTTTATTTATCTCGATTTTTCCTCCAGAAGGCCACATTGCAACTTCTCCTCCATCCTCTGGAAAAAAATCCTCTCCTTTTTTCCCCTCCTCTAGGGGATTATAACGGCCCGATTGGTGACTTCGCAACATGGCCGATGCTTTCTTACTTTATTGATGCTATATTACACACAATTCCCCACCGGTCCCCCCCTCCACATTGAATGTGCCTGTGTTGTGCTTAAAAGACGCGTGTTATTCTGTGTGACTTACCGCTTGTATTTCTCTCATTCAGCAAAATGTTCATCGGGGGTCTGAGTTGGCAGACAACACAAGGTGAGCTGTCCCGCACGCTACTTTAACAAGTCTGAATGAAAGCCTCCTGTTTACGTCTGTATACATTTGGCTTAATAATAGCTTCCATATTAGCCGAGAGGCTTCCTGAAGTTGGGGGTGGGGGGGGGGCACTGTAAATAGTTAAATCAAAGCCTCCTATTCAATAAGGATCAGCTCTTAGGATTTAGACTTGCCAAGACGCAGGGAGATTAACACTGGAAATGCATGCACACATTCACCGACTTTGTCTGCCTTTTTTCCTGTGCGCCCATTACACTGTTAATAACAGAGACGGGTATTTATAGTAAAACGGGTCGATTATTCAGCGTTAAAGCAGAAGAAGTTCGGCTCATATTGATGCCCACGCTCGTGTGTTGTTTCCCCTTATTGCTACACTCGGATGAATCCATTCATTTATTTTAGGAGCCACGAGCACGGGAGGCTGGTGCACGAGCAGGCTACAGTTTATTCTTGTTGCGATGGCCCGTGTTATTATCTAGCCGTGTCAACACAGCAGTCGTCACCAAGTGTAGCTTTGTTTGTGGTCCTATATGGGCCTAATGGGCTATTATGCTGAATGGCCAGATATCCCGTGTAGGCTATGTGTGTGTGTACAGTCCCCCAGGACCAGAGGGACACGAGCGCAACGTGGTCCGCCCGACCCCATTGTCTCTTTCCAGCTACGGCCAGCACATCACCTACACCAGGGGCCTGTAGGGACAGTCGCGTCTAATTCCTGGATGTACGTTTAACCATGCACCCACCACCCCCTCCCCACTTGCTGTCTTTTGCAGAGGGCCTGAAGGAGTACTTCTGTAAATTCGGCGAGGTGAAGGAGTGTATGGTGATGCGGGATCCCGTTACCAAGCGGTCGAGGTAAGAGGGAGGCGTGTGCACTCCGCCGTCCTATCACTGGATGCCTCATGCTCTTCCATGCTTTTCCATGAGACTGTTTAAGGTGCAGTGAGTTTGCATTCAACATTTTTTTGAGGGGAGTTTAATTGCTTTCCTCCCCCTTCTTTTCCTTTGCAGGGGGTTTGGGTTTGTGACATACGCAGAACAAGCCGGCGTGGAAAAGGTTTTGGCGCAAAACAGACACGAGTTGGATTCCAAAACGGTGAGTTGTGCCTTTGCAGAGCTGGATGCAGGCAGTGGGTTGTCTTGGGTTAGCCTAACTTTTCGGAGTCTGTGTTGCATGTTTTTTTCTTCCCTTCAGTGCATTTTGCCTTCCACCGTATGTCTTGTAAAGTTAAGGAGTGCGTTCTGGAGCAGCCCCTCCTCCTCTCTCTCTTCTCATTTCCCCCCTCCAAATCCCGGTTCAGGGCGCCAACATGAAAGCGTTCTTTCTTGGTCTTCATTGCCATGGTTACCTGGGGACCTGAATGGGGTAGGAGCCCCTGCAAAACCCTCAAAGGGTTTATGCAGAGAGCACGCAAGTTTTTTTCTTCTTCACCTCCCCCCCACCCCTTAGAAAATAACAGCACTTGTTTTCTAGTGGCTGCTCTCACAGGGGAGGGGAAAAAAAAGTTTGAGGAAACAGTTGTGGCAGTGGTTCCCAAGGGGGAAGTCTGTGAGGTCCAAATGAGTCTTGCTGAATTTAAATATTGATGTCAAGGTTTGTTTGAACAACTACTGTGATCTAGAGTTACTCTGTGATTGTCCCCTCCTACACATGAAAATTTAAATGTGGGTAAATGGGACAGATGAGATACCAAATAGAGGTCAAGAGCACTCGATATGTTTGTGTTTAGCTACATTATGTCCTCACAGAAGATGGGGACGTGAGGACGCCAGTGCATCCCTGTGGTCAAGGTGGCCGACTGTGATTTAAATGTCTATGAAGGTGTGAATGTTGCTGTATTGGTCATGTAGATTGGTTGTAGAAATGAGGCTGGGTGTGTCTTCGTCAGCTTGTGGCATTTCCTAACCACACACATACGCACACTCACAATAGGATCATTTGAGAGTGAAAACCAGTGGCACAGAAAGGCAGCAGAGCCCAGGGGTGGAGAAAAGGTAGAGTTGGTTTAGTTGTTGGAGAAGGCCTGTTGCCGGGGGTGACGCTAGCCACAGGAGAGCTGCAAAGCCTGATGGGATTTGTGTCTCCATAACAACTTCTCAGCTATTTTGCATTAACTTAAGACACTCGACCGGGCAGCAGAGCTCTGACACGCACAGATAATGTTATGTCATGACCTTTATACTTTGTGCAAGATGGAGATTTTAACGGTGTAGTTTTTAAGGTGCGGTTTTCAAATTTGACTTTTGGCAAAGCTGCATCTTTCTGTACAGTTGCCGTGTTATTTATTGCAAAGTGAGTGTTGCTGCTGGTAATCTGTCAATTTCTTTAGCTTGGCAGTAAGTTCCAAGAAACTGTAAAGTGTTATTCAGTGAGTCACATTACCCATTAAAACTACTGTACGTGTGTGTGTGTGTTGTGTGATCACTGGTTCGGAGGCAGAGGCTTTTTGGAAGCTCAGCTTGGCAGGCCACTGGTGGGGCGAGGCGTTGCCCTATTATAAACCAAAATACAGCATAAGGCTAAACAATAATAATGTTAACCACTCAAATGCAGCTTTGGATGCTCAGGTTGTTGTGGCATCAGTCTGCGGGGGAAGCACGCCGTGGTACCATTTATCCAACCAGGCGTTTTAAACACGGTATGGTTGCCATTTTGTCGTTCCATGTTGGAAATAAGAGCGCAGATATATTTCCCCCATGTATTTGCAAATCTCTCAGATTTGCAAAGGCTGCATCGTTAAACACAACAATGACTTAGACTGTGTTTTTTGTTTTTCTTATTTACAATACATAAAATATCACTAATGCTAAATGAGCAAATGTTGTGCAGCAGCAATACCGCTAATTCCTAGGTCTAACCACTGTGTTGGGTAACATGTTTTCCTCTTTATTTAGTTAATTATGAATAAAGCAGTTCAAGAGGTCATTTTTTGTTTAAACATACAGCAGGTCAAATTCCGTGGTATTGGACTGAATATATTTAATAATAACTTGTGTAGCTTTATGGCTTTTCCAACACCTGTCCCATTCCAAAGATTTTCTGTATTTTCTGTGCTAGTTGTGTCCTCCTCACACCTGGACGCTCTTAACTCTATTGTTTGATCAGCATGAGATGTGAGAAAGAAAGACATTCCTCCCAGGAACGAGGAAGTGTATTAAGAGCTCTGATTTTTTTTTCTTTCTTCCTTTTTATGCTGAGCCTTTTGATTTGTGAGAAAAGACGCTACGAGGCCTGAGACAGGAAGGAGAGAGACGGGGAAGGTGAATGAAAGGGATGGGGAGGGATGAATCACGCACAGCAACAGGGTGCTGCTGGGGGTGAGGAGTACTACATTAACTGGTACAAGGTCCATACCGTCAGTTACATGTGGTATTAAACATTTACAGCCCATCCGGTTTCATCCAGTATTGTTTTATGCACCCCTAGAAAGGGAACCGACCAAACAACGATTGGACATTATTAGTTACTCTCAATGCATGCATGCCTTAAATATGTAAACGCTACAAATGAGAGGTTGTCTATTGTTTTTAGAGCGAGGGCCTGTTGAGGTTGTTGTTTTGGTTGGAGGTCAGATTTCCTGCCGGGGCAAAGTATGGCCTTAGGGCAGTGGTGTACTGTTGTATTTCTCTGGATAGAGAAGAAGGGCACAACTGGTATTTGTTTTCTCCGAGAGATACTTCCCTGGAACCGGTTACGGGAAGGACACCAGATATTCTCTGAAACGCGTCCTTTTCTCATTCGCCATGATTAGTGCCGGGTGATGTTAGATTATTGCGTTGTACTAGTTGTGGTGTTGTTGTGAGAGTTTTCAGATGTCAGCATAAATTAGTTTCACCGATTCAGGCTCTTAAGTGATGGATTATTGCGCTTTACTTTTTTGTGACGCTGTATTTCTTTAGTATTATTCACAGTGCAGTAGGTAGGACTTTTGAATTTTGTATTCAGGGATGATGTAATGTGTGATAGAGGCAGTGTCCTGAAATAAACCCTAAAAAAAATCCAGGTCCACTGCTTAACTAACCTTAGTT
>JAPMOB010218556.1:0-38195 GCA_029875015.1 Lepomis gibbosus | reverse complement strand
AGGTAAGCAAGAAAAGGCGCATTCTACATTTCCTCTTTGTTTGTTTTTTACAGAAAGTAAACCTGGCATGCTCTTTTCGAAGTGTGTTACAGTAGGTGGTAATTGCTGCTTTTGGCACGACCGCCTGTGAAGGTACAGTATTCATCAGCGTGGTGCTAATATAGCTGCTCTCGTCTACAGCCGGGCAACAACATATGTTAGCACCAGCCTCTGTGGGCCATTGGCTCTGTCTGGGCTACCGGACTAACACCTGGTTAGTGGAGAGTTTAGATGCTAGCACTAGCCTTTCGCTCCTGATTGGAGATTAGCTGTTAGTGCTGACGTTGACAAAACTGGAGAGGGGGGATGGAGAAGGTGGAAGAGAGAGCGAGGGAGATGGAGAGGGAGGCCCAGCTCCTGTGCTGTAATTAGTATAGATCTGAAGAGCAACTAATCGGATTGAAGGATGCAAACTGGATTGGGCTTCCGAGGTACATGCGCGGCCTCAGATCTGGGGATAAAGCATGGTCCTGCTCTGAAAGTGCATCCAGGGATCTCTCTCCATGTTACACATGCGCGACCCCGGCCCCGCCCCACCACCGCTGCCACCATACACACACACACGTCCTGGCGAGGCGCCCTAGCAGGCTTACAGGGGGAAGGGGTTGGGATAGGTCCTCATTAGTGAGCTTCGTTAACTAATTACTGTGCCATTGTTCAGCTGTGCAGATTGACCCTGCTGGCCTGGGCCCAAACCAAGTCTCCCCTCTCACTCTGTGTGCATGCGCTGACATGCCAACTCCTTTTGTCTGCTCTTCTGTTTATAGCTTTTTGTTTAGCTTATATTGATTATATTGCCATAATGGGGCAGCCTGTGGTGCCTTTTTTTTTTATCAGCGTGGGTGTTTGCCGTTTTGTTTGCAAGAATGTCTTGGCAGGTTGGCTGATGTGTCAGAGCTTGAATGTCTATATGTGACTGCGATGCATGACGGCGATGCACTTGCTGTCATTAGTTTGGGAGAGGCAGATTAGAATATATGTGTGAGTGTATTTCTGTAGTCTGGTGTTTATGTTTGTTCTACTTCATGTGGGTGCCCATGAGTGAGTGAGTGAGTGTGTATGTATGAGTGCCCGTGGGGTTCGCACGGGAGCCCCAGTTCCTCTACGGGCCCATCTGTTTTGTACTCTTTGTCCTGTTAATTAATGAAATCAGAGGGGCTGCCTGCTGCGACGGCCCCACTGCACCGCCACACTGGACAGGCCCACTTTCTCATGGTCTGACTCCTGTTTTCCAAATGAATGCCTTCTCTTTCTTCCTGTGCTTTCTCATTTTCACCTCTCTCTCCCTCTCTCTCTCTCTCTCTCTCTCTCTCTCTCTCTCTAAGTCTATCTATTGATTTGACATTCTACTTTTTATTTTTGTTTTCCAGTTTGTAACACTGGTGGATGCGCTGGGCCACGTGAGGTGACTATTGGTCGTAGATTAGTCTAGTTTTAAAAGCTAAACCACCTAAATCATATTTGTAGGCTCTGCCCTCACTTTGCTACTTAGATTGAGCGGAGGTTGGATGTCATGAAGCAGGATGTTAGTCAGACCATTTCATGAACACTCAGTCATAACTCTTCTATGTCCGTCTGGGAAGAGCAAGTTTTATCTTCCTAGAAAGGTTTGAACATTATTCATATTCACGAGTAGTTACATTTTCACCACTCTTTGGGAGCTGTTGATTGGGACTGTTACATTGCAGTGCCGCTTCTCAATGCCAAGCCTCTGAAGAGCTATTTCTGAGTGTTGCGAACAGTGACCTGGCTAAGTCATTTTACTTTTTGCTTTGTGGCCTATCTGTCTTCCTCGAGGCTAATCCGCCAGTCTGATAGATGCTTTAGTTTTCATTTATTATAGCCTTCTGAGTACAGTGTAGAAATGACATGCTAGATATATATTCTGTTATTTCGCTGAAGTGGAATGATTTTTTAACAGCATGGCATGATGTAGCCGTAGTAGCACTACTATAAGATATTGCATTAGGCCTAACCTAGTCTAGTTGGTAACCTTCTGTATTTTAGGCTGTTTATAAGAGCTCCTGATCATTTAAAAGCTCTGAAATATTGGTGTTTTGACAACATGTGAAATATGTGTGGGAAATAATGATGATATACCATGAGACATATACACTTCACAAACGATTTATTTATATACTGTTTGCACCATGGTACCCGTCTATGTTTTTGATTACATTGCATTAACAAGATTGTTGCCTCAATGTGATGACGCATCTTTATTTGTCAGGTGTTTAATTAACTGGATTAACCAAAGCATTGGTGTTATTGATATAATCCACATATGTACCAATTGTCCACTCCTGGTGCAAGCAGACTCGAAGAAGAAATGGATCTGACAAAGACACACGGACAGGAGATTGGTTTTCAAAATCGCCACGTGCTGTTAAATGAGTGTACAGGCTGTTGGATGTTTGTGTTCGGATGCATTCAGCGTGTAGAAACAGGGTTGTTGTTTTTTTGGTCAATATTTTACTGTATATATAATGTACGTGACTGCTGCCTTGTGTCAAATGTGAGAGTTGGTTGCGGAGCGCTGTCATTGTCCGCTCATGGTCTGTGTCTCTGCCACATAATCGCCTCAGGGCAGCAACTGTCCTCTAGTCTTATTAAAACAGTTAAAGGCAGGTGGGCTGACCTGAGCACGAGAGGCTGTTACCTCTCAGCACTTTCAGTTCGGAGTAAAACAGCCGGATATAATGCTCTTATTTCCCAGCCACTGTATGCTGGGGCTGTTTTATAAAGTGAGGCTGTGTTATTAGACAAATATATATTAACAAGAAAACATGGCACAGTACAGTATTTAATCATGACTAGGCAAATCACTGTTACTGTGTCAATCGCTTTGGAGGTCACTGCAGCTTCTCCTCTCTTTAAGGTTTGCTTGTTGTATTTTTGCCATAAAATACACGTACAGACAGTTTTTTTCAGTAGTGCAGGTGCACTGTTACGTGTACTGAGAAGAGTAAACACCCTCATATAGAAATGGCTGCATCTGCACTTGCCATTTCCAGTATTTTTGTCTTTTGCTATCATCTGTTTGATTTCTGTTAAAGGAGGAAAAGCAGGTGGTACAAATGTCACTGGGTTGGTGATCAAAGAGTATGAAACCCCACATTTATAATGTAGCATTTGGCCTACTAAGCTCAGATCCTGTAAGAAATGCTGTGTTGTCATTGTTTGTGAGGGCGCTCTGTTGGTGCACTGCTGTTGCCGATAGTCGCCAGTGGCTTTGCGTGTCCTTGTCACCTTTGTCTTTGTGCTCAGACCAGCTGGAGGTGACATGACTCCTCTCGTCTTTGTGTCCCACTTCAAGGTGCAAAGACCTTCTGCAATCCCTTCCAAGGACGCTGCAGCTGCATCTTAGTTACACAGCGTTGTGCTCTCGAAGCGGTGTTAAATCTGAGGCACTTAAAGGTCCTCGTAGGATATTTTTGTCTGTAGATTTGTCATCAGAAGCAGGGAATTATCACAGGAAAGAGACGAAAGGATTGCCTGAATATTGGATGAACACCCTCCCTTGAGCTGTGTGCATTGTTCACGTAATATGTACTTATTTCTGGCCATGTGATAGGCTCCTTTTAGTTGCCAATATCAATTCAATACCTCTGATAGCGGCTGTGTGAGACACAAGGGGTTTTGCTTCACACATCCAATTATTAGAACAAAGATGGAACTCTAAGACCATAATACACTACAAGGTCCTGTGACCTAAAATCATCTCTCTCGCTGGCTTGAGTGAGAATAACATGAGATTCCTCACAAATTTAAAATGCCAGGCCAGGCTTTGCATATTTAGCATTATTAAAGGCCAGCTCATTCAAAACTCATTTGCTTCTAATTTTATCTGTAACCTTGACCACTGCCGAGACATTCCACTTGGGAGAAATATGGATACAGTCAAATCTTGCTAATCCAAAATGGAGGTTGTCTGGATTTGTGAGATTTAAGAAAAAAATATATCCATCTGAAATGTAGTCAGAATATTAAATGCTCCTCTTGGATTCCAGACTGCCCTGGTCTGTCTAGCTTGTGGCTAAGATACATTTAGTTGTGTCAATTTAGAGAAAGTACATATTCATGTCTCACTGTGTATTTTGTTCCGTACGCCTGTTTGTTTGGCTGGTGTGTTTGGATTTTTTGGGGCTTGCATAAACAAGGGCCTACTATACATACTCGCAGATTAGCATTCAATCTACTTTTGGGCCTGTAGGCCTTGATGGGTTCATACTTAGAGGCTCTGTGTTGTTACTAATTCTAGTTAGTTAACAGTGTGTTAATTCATTGATGCCTAGAGTGAAATTTAGTTTACACAAGCACAGGACCAGCTATTGAACAACATATCCGGAAGAGGTAGAGGTTTTGGTGTCTTTGCTCAAAGAAACTTAAGCTGGGGGGGATGTATTATAAAGGTGGCTGTTCTGGGTAAGAAGGGGACTACCTCCGAGTCTTAAAAGACACAGGGGAAATTTGTTCTCTGTTTAACCCATAAAACCAAAAAACATGTTTAATAGTGTTTGATCAAATTGATAATTTTCCTGATTTTAGAAGAATTTCTTATGAACATAATTTTACACTGATTACATGTTTTAAAAAATGATGCATTAGTTTTGAATCTGAGACTTCAGCTGTAAAACATGGATTTTCAGCTTTATGTATTTTTTAGTATGGTGACAGTAGTTTTTAACTCAGAAAGCCTAAGAAACAGAGGAAGTTAGATGTCTGTGGGGTGGAATTGAAACCAAACATAAGTAATGTGTAGATATGTATATTGTACATTTATTTGCCTGCCAATGGCTTGTTGGCAAACTAAATAAATATATATAATATGTGTTCATTCATAAAATGTGAAATACTTCCATTTTTGGTTAAATAACATTGCATTTTTGTTTTGGCACCTTCCTGAGAGCCCAGTTTGTGGCAAAGAGAGGGTTACCACTTAAATACTTTTTCCCAAGTTGGGCTTTAATAAGGCCAGAAGAAAATAAACGTTTGAAAATTCTAAGGAAAAATTTGCTATTATTATTTTTACACTTACACCTGTGAGCTCTGTGTGTCTCCAAACAATGAGAAGATAAAGCAAATATCAACAATAGCTCACTATTCAAGAAGCGCCGTCCTAGCACAATTGGCGCAGTTTATCAGTCATCAAAACTGGAATCAAATGCACAGTAGGATGTCTTGAAATGTGCTTCTATTTTCACCACTTTAAAACTCATCTTAACTCATCTCTTCCCCACAGATCGACCCAAAGGTGGCGTTTCCTCGCCGGGCTCAGCCTAAGGTGAGTGCACCCCGAAGGGGTTAACAGGAAGGAGGAGTAGTGATGATGTGACGTGTCACCCCTCTTTACTCAGCCCTGGTTGGCTGGGATTAGATCAGGCACATGACCAAAGAGGAGCGGCAATCCACTTGTCCAGGCTGACCCCGTGACCCCATACCCTGACCCCGCCCAACCCCCAACCATCAGCAGCCAACATCTTATGCACACGCTAATTTTTGTCTTGGCACACATGCTCACACAAATGAATGCCTACACACAGACAGTGCTCACCTTTCCGCACACACACACCTCGGGGCCCTAAATGTAAAAGACCTTAAACAGACATGAATTAGGTTGCATGCTCAGCAGAGCTTTCAGAAACCTCTTAGATTAGATAAACACAAAGTCTCTTTATCACCAGCATCTACCCCCTGTCTAATGTGATTAGTGGTAAACGATGCCTTCTTCTTCTTCTGTGTTGCTAGCTGGTGACCAGGACAAAGAAGATCTTTGTCGGAGGGCTGTCAGTCAATACTACAATCGAAGATGTGAAGCATTACTTCGACCAGTTTGGAAAGGTAAACTATACCCAAATCTGGCATCTATTTGTAGCCATCACACTCAGTAAAAAGCTCCTGTCTTTCAGATTCTCTAGTGCAGTGGTTCTCAACCTTTTGTGTCTGACCCACAGCCTGGTCAGAGGAGCTCAAGAACCCCTTAATCAACATCCTTTAAAAATGTGTTCAGATTGAATTCATACTGGATATTATTTAAATAATGATGATATAAAAGTGAATATAATACTGTATATTTTAATATTTCTCCACGGATGTGAACTGTAAATTACGTCAGTTTGGTTGAGTTTGCATTTAACTAACTATTTTAACAGATTATCAGTTAATTTTAGTTATTTGTTTGATCCATTACTTAGCTATTGTTCACCATTTAAGCCATTACTTTCAGCTACATTTTTCAGTTATTTTCTCTACTATTAGGTATTTCAATAATTCATTCATTAGCCGACTATTTCAGTGGTTCATTCATTACTTTTTAGCTCTCTTTTAGCTAACATTAACTGTTTCACTCTACTTGCTTGCTAACTAGTTTTTACACAATCTTAGTGTTGTGTGGTGTTCAGGTGTTAACGCTGAAACATTATGTGGACTTTTTAATCTAATCGAAATTTCTACTTTCATCAAATTACTTCAGCTTCTCCACAATCTTCCCATGTACCCCCTGGCAACTGCAGAAGTACCCCCTCGGGTACAAGTACCCCTGGTTTGGAATCACTGCTCTAATGGACTGTGCACCTTTGAAGGATTATATTCATTTGTCGGCCCTGGCTTATCCCTCTGACATTATGTCAGTTTCATCTTGTTTTTCTGCTCCTTGACTCTTACTCTTTTCTCCTTTTCATTTGAGTTGAGGTGCAGCAAAAAGTGCAAAAAGGGGCCTAATTTCATAAAAGAAGTAGTGAGACGTTTAAGGGCAAAGAGAGGACTGAAAGAGAAGGAACCAAAAGAAAGGAAAGAAAGATGTTGTGTGTTCTGCTCTGCCAGCCACAGTATTAGTTAGTTTATCTCCTTTGTTAGCTGTTTTGCTCCTTTCCGATCACATCGCAGTGTTTTTAGCCTCTACATTTGTCCTGCTCAGCTCCTTTGAATGAAATTTGGTGAAAGGCAAACACATGCTGTGGAGACAGATGAGTGGCCGGGGAGAGGGAGGAAGAAAAAAAAAAGCAAGGAGAGGAGGGGAAGAGAAGAGGGAGATGGCGGGGGACTGAAAGGGAAGAAGCGACCCCCCATAGAGAGTGAGGGAGGGGAACTCAGAAGGGTTGAAGGGCAGAGAAAAGGAGGAATGTTGAGATAGTGAGGAGGAAAAGTGACTGTGAAAGGGAGAAACACCAATCTGATGGGGCCATAAATGTATCAAAGTATCCCTCATGCATGAAACGTTGGGTTACTTTTTAGCCAGCTACACTTTTGCGGGGTTTTGGAGTGTGTTTGAATAGAGTTCAGCCTCCTCAATATTAACTAATCAAATGCAACAGCTGCTCCTGTACCAGCCCCCTCCACCATACCCAAAATCAGTACCTCAGACACCAACTCCCCTCCCATCCCACATACACACACCCTGCTGCAGTCAATCTCAGCTTGTTGCCGTGGTGACCTGCTTTCGTCCATTGTCCCGCTGTAATCCAGTGTGTTTTTCTTTTTTTGGTTTCCTTTAAAAAATGTGTAAGAAGTGTGTATTTGCATGAATGAAAAGAGGATGGTGTGTGCGTGTGTGTGTGCATGAAAGTGTGACAGTGGCATTGCTGCCGCTGCGACGGGAGGCGAGCTTGCATACATTTGCACAGACTGTAAGACTCACAGCCGGCGATCCAGTTGTCGCAAACATTAAGTGTGTGGTTCTGCTGTTGGTGAGCAGGAAGGAGTCTGAAAATGAACATCGCTTCAGGATGTAGGCCTAATGGGTTGGAAGAAATTAACAGCACGAACCTCCTTCTGCCTCGTGTCTGGTTGTGTTTTCTCTCAGTTGGCCTCTGACTTGTGTTTGGGGTATTACCATATTTCAGGTGCTAGTGCAAATTTAAATAATGTCTTCTAAATCTGGGTCACGGAGCCCGGTCAACCTGGATTACAAGTGTGACCATCGCACAGTTGAACTCGTAAGGTGCCTGTTGTGACATGTGTCATATTTCCTGACTGTGTTTTATAAAATGGCAGCCCAGTCTAAGACAACACTCCCTCCGCAGGATGAGGGAATATTTGGACTGTTTGGACACGTGAGACCAAAGCTGTATCAAGGATAGCGCCAATCCCACAGTGCATTCCTGCTGAGCGGGAGGTATTTCTTGTTTATTATCTGAGCCTGGTTACAAGGTGCAGGTTAGGATGGGGTAGTACTCAGTGTCCTGTTTATTTTCATACTGTGGCACCGCCTCGCAAAGGAAAACACAGAATGCACTATGCGTTTTCGGCAACTCTTTGATAGGTGCCGTCGTTTATTTAAAAAAAAAGTATACTTCTGAAAGCACACGTACACAAACTTTATCCGACTGAAATGGCTGCCCAGTTCACACGCCAGGTGTTTTGGACCAAAATAGGGGGAGTCAAAAGCGTGCATTAATGAGTGGTTTCCTAAGTGAACAAATCTGAGCTTCTGTTGCTAAACGTCCCAAGGCCAATAACACTACAGTAGCCATGTTTGTATGAGAAATAGGTCTGAATCCTGAGGTGGGCGTCTTGTAATCCCCCTTAACCTGATGGAGTTGAGAAGTACCGCTTTCCTTTTTGGCCGAAGCTGAAACTGAAAATCAGGCATGCAGTTAGGTAATTTAATAATTAGCATTTCAAGCATTTTGGTCATACAGTCACTTACGTTTGATCCCAGAGAAATCACTGTTTTCACATTTTTTATCCTGCGTCTCTGTACTGCATTCCTGAAAAACTACCATGAAAGTCCCTTTTTCTTTAAAACTCGCCTGAAATCATATCAAATGAGAGAATAGGCCAGGGCAGTAAGCAAAGGAAGGAGTGGATAAGATGAAAAATGCAGCACGGACAGGCAGACGGGAAAAGTTGGGACTCCACTCACCCATGTGAGCTGGCGATTAGGAGGCTTGACTGAACACTTTGTCTGCTGGCCTGTTTAGAGAGAGAGATGGCCGGAGAGAGAGAGAGAGAGAGAGTGAGAGAATGAAAGAGGGAGATGTGAGGAGACAGAAGGGAAAAAATGTGAATGCCACCTTTCATAATCTCGCAAAAAGTGTAATGGACTTGTCAGCAAAAACTTGTTCTTCAGACAATAGCTGCACGCTTCACTAAAACCTGGATATGTTTAATGCTGCAGTCCAAAAAGCAGCGCACAGTCACAGCTGACCCTTGTTTCGGTACATCTGGGAATGTCAGAACTTCACGAGAGTATGACCTTAACTTTTCTTCGCTCTCTGCATGCATGCTGACTAGTTAGCGACTGAGTCGCTGCTAAGCCAATTTCAGAACCCCACAGCTATCCAATCAGATTGTCTTACAGCACCCCGGGCAGTGGACATTGGAGATTCGTCTCCTTATTGGTTTTGGCAAGGGCAAGGGGGCTGGTGTGTGACCACAGTGTAAGCTCACGCGCGTGACAGAACAACTTCTCAAGTCAGCACACCATTGTATGGGAAACAATTAGATGCATCATATTAACACGACTGTACAGCATGTTATCTTTTTTTTCCTCTGGCTTCAGAAATGTGGCCACAGAGCAGCACAGATCAAAAGCACCTGGGACTGGGGCAGTGCTAGCCATCAGTCATCTCTTCCAGAATAGATGTTGCTAATGCTAACAGGAGGGCTAGCTGTGCGTGTAATTCTACTCTTATGATAACATGTTGGCTCGCAGCTGTCTACTTACTGTCCTGTTCCCTGGCTCTCTGCTGTGTCATTGAGTTTGGACGACCGGAAGAGTGGAAGGCATGAGGGGAGGAGGTGGGAGGGGTAAAAACTGAATGAGGGAGAAGGGGTGGGGGGTGTGCTGTGTCTGTGTGTGTCAAAGCTATACATTGACAAGGATGAAAGTTGAAAGGGTCAGGGAGGTAGTAGAAGCAACCTTGAACCTCGCATATATTCATCATTTGGCAAGGAAAAGCAAAACTCACTTTAATAGGCACACGCTCACGCATAATCTCGGTTGGACCAGAAGATGCGGATGTGTTTTTTTCATCTGAGGTAAAGGTTAGAAATCAGATGGCCTGGCCATCAAGAGGCCTCTGCCACTCATGTTTCACTGGTTTGAGTTTCAGTGCGTGCTGCCTAATGAAAATAGCCATGTAGTCATTCTCCACGTGTCTCCATGTGATGTGGAAAGGGCCGTGTCGCAGAATTTTGTATACTTTTTTGGGTGCTCCTTTTTTTCCTCCTTCCCTCTCCTGTAGAACGACAGAAGACACAAACGTTATTTCCGCAGTCATCCCAGGCCTCTACTTCCCTTTCTCTCTCCTCATAAGCAGAAGCTGCTAACTTTCCTGCCAGTGAAGGACAAGTGAGGCAGGGAGGGAGGATAGAGGGTGAAAAGGGGGAGGAGGAGGAATATGAATAGGGCAGTGGAGTGAGTGCAAAAAAGGAAAGTGGAGGGAGAAGGAGAATAAAAGGAGAGCGTGTTGACAAAGACCGTAGTTCACTTTGTTCTATACTCTCTGATCCAAAATGTTCGAATGACAGATTTTCTATCCTCCATCAAAACTTTCACCTTCTGTCTTTTATTTTAATCACCCCATTATTCATCCCATTTTTTCCTTTTTTTCTCCTCCTTTTCTGTTACATGCATACTCTCCCTCTCCTTTTCTCCTTTCTCTCCATTCTATTCATTGAAATTAGTTGGTGGGGGGGGCAAGATTCTTCTAATTGAAATTCTTTACAGGGTCTCCATGGGAATACTAAACTTTGTAGACAGGGAAAGAAAGACAGCGAGGGTGAGCGAATGAAAGGAGAAAAAAGAGAGGGAGGGAGCAGTTTTTGAGAACTTGGGAGAAAGACAGAGCAAAGAATGGGAAAGAATTTCCTCCAACGCCTCGTGAACGGGGAACATTCACTTCTTTTTCACCTTGATAGATAGCATTTCATTTTATTTTTATACAGTGCCCCCACCACCACCACCACCACCCCTACCGCCTCCCTCCCTTATTTCCCCAGCGCTCTCTTCCTCTCTCTCCCTCTCATTCTTTCTTTTTCTTTTCTCCTTTGTCACCTGTCACCCCTCCCTCTCTCCCCCTCCACCCTCTCCATCTGTTTTCCCCTCTTACTCCAATGCTAAAGAGGGACAATGGCACCCCATGCTGCGTAATGATGTGTGCGTGTGTGTGTGTGTGTTAATATGTCGAAGCTCATCTATTCTTTGCTTTGTTCTCACAGGTCGATGATGCCATGCTTATGTTTGACAAAACAACCAACAGACACAGAGGTACGTAGTTATGATACTGTCACGCCCTCACCATGTTACAGTTTTCCACAATTGCTAAAACACTAACCCCATTCTCTGAACCAAATGCTCAGTGGCCTAAATCCATGTGTCCAATCAGTCACTCTTTCGGCAAAACCTTAAACAAGT
This sequence comes from Lepomis gibbosus, assembly GCA_029875015.1. NCBI lineage: Eukaryota > Metazoa > Chordata > Actinopteri > Centrarchiformes > Centrarchidae > Lepomis > Lepomis gibbosus. The sequence goes on along the minus strand of JAPMOB010218556.1, from coordinate 26,797 downwards.
TCAGATAGTTAAGACACCTTTTGCAAATCTCATCCACTGTTTTTGTAAAACTTTCAATACATTGTCACTCACTAAAACACATTATGCACTGTGATGCACTTGTGTTGCAAAATGGTAAATGCATGAGGCAAAAGTTAAACACAACTACAACACAGCTGTCATCTTATACACACAACATCTGCACTCTTGTTTCTAATGATGTAATCAAACCAATATGTGGTCAATGTTATACTTTGACCAAGCTATAAGTAAAGGTACAGGTTCTCTACTGTCATTCTACCTTGGGGCCATACAACACTGAACATCTTCTTACTTTTCTGGGTGGGATTTGGAATTTTGTGTTTGGATCATCGGACGGCAGTACATCCTGTATATGGGACAATGTCAGCTTTCACTGTGGTGTCCCGCTAAGCAAGTGGTTCAACATCAACCAGCAACCAGTGGTTTGTAAATTATTACCGTACCAACCTACAAACCTTAGTTAAATCCAAAAGAAGAATTTCTTTCTGCCTGGTGGTGGAAGGTCTATGACCGGAATTAATTTTTCTTGGGAAAATCTCTTAAAGGCAATGGAGTTAGCCTGTGGTGAGATAGGTGTGGAGTGTTGTTGCAGTAAGGCAGCATCCAGCACACCAGAGGGTTTTTCTTCCTTTGGGACAAGGGACAAGGTTGCATGTAATGTGGATGAAGTCCTCTAGCTGGACCCAGCAGAAAGACGTGATGCTGAGGCAGAATAAATCTCTCATTCACTTTGATTTTGCATCTGCAGAACATCTTTGAGTGTAATGTGCTTTTCAATTAGAGTTTTCCTTGTTTGTTTGGGCTTAAAGGGCTGTATTTTTATGCAAGTGCTGAATACACAGATATTCAATACTGCATTACATGCAGTACTTACAGTATACTATAAATTTACTGTATACTAAGTTGTGATTACAATACTTTTAAATTGGAAATTAAATTAAATTGGAAAATGTGTTTCCTTTATGCAAAAAACATTTTCTGTAACTACGTAGCCTGGACGCTGTGTTCTCAGTTTTTTAATGTAGTGTCTAAAGAAGGCTCTGTAGTGTTTTACATATTGACTGGCTGTGTTTTTATTTTGAAAGCAGTGTTTCATTTTGAGCACTGATCACGTGGTTTTGAGGCAATTGTCTGATTTTGCCAGAAGAGTCAGGGGTTTTGTGAATGTCATTTAAAGATTGGGTTTTGTGTTTAAAGTTTTGAGAAAATGGATGACGGTTTCAAGAAATGTATTAGCAATTGTGAAAAACTGTAATATGTGTAGACGGGGGACACCTACGAAACATAGTACCTGGGTGAATGTCCATGAAAACAAATGCACATTCTTTTGTCTTTTTTACGGCTCTCGCCTCCCCTTGTTTAATTTATCTCTGAGTCAGAAGTAAAGCGCCCGCTGAGGGTCGAGATACGGGGTCAGGATGGTTACAGGCTAGGATGTAACTTAATGAGTGACAAGTGAGGAAAGAGGGAGAAGGAAGAGAGTATGGTGAAGTTAGAGAAAATTGGGTGGGATAATTGGTAGAGGACAGTAAATCTGGGCTCAGGTTTTTGGCAAACAACGCCCCATCCCTGCTCCTCTCTGATGCTTGCAGCTTACAGTTTTTTACAACTGCTTACACACAAAATCTTTACATGTCACACGATTTTTGAAACCTCTCACTCAAAGAGCAGAACCTCACCTCAAAACTCCAAAAAAATAAGCTATTTCTCAGCCTTTCACTCAGTTTTCAATTGCATAAAACACTTTTTTACACACAATTAAGACACAAAAATCTAACAGGAAGTGACTTGCTTTCCTTTTCCAAACACAACGAATCAAGATGGTACACTTATTCACCAGGTTACACATGCACTCCTCACATGTGCAAACACTAAATGATCACTGCTTTAGTATACACAGTAGACCTATAAATAGGTCATAGGTCGGATTACCTGTTTTGAACAATGGATGCCAAAAATGGACAGAGAGCAAGGGGAGTGGGAGAGTAGGGGGGGTGACAACAAGGACAAGTTCAAGAAGGAAGAGTTGGAGGAGGAGGAGGACAAGGGCAAAGAAGAAAAGGAAGGAGAACCATCACTGATGAGATCAGGGCCACACTTATTGATTATGTGATCAACCACAGGTTGACCATGAGAGATGCTGGACTGAGAATCGCTTTACATTGGCATCCATAATTTGAACCTTCAAAAATTAGAACAGGTTGCAACAATCTATTGTTTATTTCAGCAGTACAGTATTGTAAAATAAGTAGTATTTTTTTGCAATAAAAGTAAGTAATTATAATTAATCAATTATAATTGATTAAATTATAAGTTTGGTTTATATGTGTTTATGGTTTCCTTTTCTTGTACGCTGCTGGGCACTGGGCTACTGTTTCAACAGTAATGTTTTGCCAAATAAATACTTTCTGTTTCAACATTACATTGCAACAAAAAAGAGCTTTAGATTTAGAACAACAGCGTGTAAATGGTAAATCCAATAATTTACTATTTTGAAAAAATAATTTGCCATCTGATGCAAATGCTTCATTTTGGGATCTGTTTATGGCATTTTCAATGCAGTGTTTCATTTTGAAGGACATATGAGGCATGCTGCATTTTGTGTGAGGAGTTTTGGGAATTATGTGTAGACTTTTGAAAAAAGGAGACATAGTTTTTTAAAACGTGTGTAAGCAGTTTTAAAAAACTGTAATTGACAGGGAAGCCATGCGTGCCGTGTTCCGACGTCGTCAGCTCCTCGTGTTAGAAATGGCTTATATCCACTCATGGGTTAACCCGTAGAGCTTCTGGGATGTCGATTCATCCATTTTCTGTCAACATAACTGCTGAGATCGCCGGACACTGTGAACACGAAAACAATCGGACAGGTCAAGTGTTGGAATAAGAGTCTGTTTATGTCTTCCAGGCTTTGGCTTTGTCACCTTCGAGAATGAAGATGTGGTGGAGAAAGTGTGCGAGATCCACTTCCATGAGATCAACAACAAAATGGTACGCAGTTTCAGATTTCAGGAACTAAAAGTCATTTAACGAATAGATCTGCAATACATGTTCAGTTTATGTAGTTTAAACGAGTCCCGTTGTGTCTTTACCTCAGTATTTTCACTGAACTTATTAATGGACGCTGGTTTGCAATGCTGTGCCTCAGGTCGAGTGTAAGAAAGCCCAGCCCAAGGAGGTGATGACACCGACAGGCTCAGCCAGAGGCCGCTCCAGAGTGATGCCTTATGGGATGGATGCCTTCATGCTGGGCATCGGCATGCTGGGTAAGATCCAAACTCAAATATACCTGAAACAAATACACTCTACCAAAAGCGTATATAAATGCAGTGTATTTAAGAAAATCTACCAATAACTGAGAGGCCTCCTTAAAAGCAGCAGGTGGTTAAGAGCAGAAGCGTAACACAGACATAAAGGACAGAAAATTATACGTAATGTCACAATTAGTAATGTAACATATAAATTAAAGAATATATAACTGGAAGACTTTGAGTTATTGCTGGAAAGAAATTCTAATTGTTGTTATTCAAATTACAGGCCTGTTTTAAAGCTGTTTACACTCTACATGTAAAAGTAATTTACAACATCAAAAAAGTGTGAATGCCGTTTGTTACTCGGTGATGACACATTTTTTCCCACCTTTAAATTTCATCTACATCTTAGTCCAGGTCAGTTGAGAGCTCTGAATCTTTGTGCTGCAGTATAGAAACTAAACCGAGTCCATCATAAGAATGTCTCCTACGGCTCGTCACATGTTATATTTCTCGACTTCACCCGTGAAAGGTTGAAGAAAACTGAATCCAACTGACTTGAACTGAAATTGGCTTCTTGCTTTTGGTCGATATTATTCTCTGAGCTGAATCTCACACGCACACCTCCAGTAAATACAACTGTAATATATCAGAAATTTAGAGGTCACAGCATGAAGGGCGACACACTGGAGTAAAATATCTTTTGAAAGTGTTCTCATTGAGAAAACAAACTGAGATCTATGTGTCATTTGTGTTTATTTGGCTCCCTCTGCTGGACATTTGACTCTCTACCCTACATAGAGGTTGATTACTCATCATGTCTGGTTCATTGGTAATTCCTTTGTGGTGAAGCTAACCCATAAAGAAATACGTATGTCCGCAGTAGATGACCTGATCCAGAGCTTCACTGTAAACTCAAAATATTCAGTGTCTGATTTTATTGAACCCGGGAAGAGAAAAAGAGAACCTATACACCATGTCGTTCATTCTTAATAATGGCTGCGTTTCATAGTTTTTTTTTCAAGAAATTATATAAAATATAATGATGATTATGTAACATCACATAATGATAATCTTTTTACAAGTAGGGATGTTTTCTTTAGGTGAAACAGGTTTCCATCTATCACTTATCATAGTATATGCTTAAGAGGTAGCAGTTTAGTATTTAGCTCCAACTCTACATATTGAAGATTTTGGTGTCTCTGTAGGTTATTCATTTTTATGTTAACCACAGATCAATCTTCATGTCTTCATGCGTTGTTATTCTGTTCTATTCAAACTGATTATTATTTTATTATTTTATATTACAGGCTACCCAGGTTTCCAGACTACTACCTACACCAGCCGCAGTTATTCTGGGATCGCTCCTGGTTACACTTATCAATTCCCAGGTGAGTCCACACATCCATCCAACATTTAATTCACTCTCTGTAGGTCTTCTAAAAGGGAGAGGAGAAAGGTCAAAGGGTACAGGCTGTAGCATGTAGTTGATTCAGCTGTGTGGTACTGGGGGTCATGAAATGTGTGCGAACTACAAGAGCCATGTGGGTCTTTGTAGATTTAATTCTGTATGTCTTTCCAAACCCTGCTCCTTTTCTAAAATGTCTCCTCTTGTCTATTATTTGCCTCTTTTCCTTTTATATTCCTCTGTTTATTTGATCTACTTATGTAACTCCCTTTCACTGGGCTGCATCGCCCCTCCTCTTCCTTTCTTCCTGCCGTCCTGCCTGTCCTAACAGCAGACTGTCCTTGTTAGTGTTCTGCTGTGTGCTGAATGTCTCTGTGTATGTATGTGGCTTTGTAGTCTGGCCGGTGGATGGTGACTGTATTTACAAAGCGCTCTTTCTGTTGACCTTCTCTGTTTCTAGAATTCCATTTAGAGAGGACCCCCCTCCTGACATCATCCCACCCCCCTGAGCTGACAGGTCAGTGGCTCCTCACTCCTCATAGGGTCCTGAGAGAAACAATAAGCTACTCAGCAGCAGAGTCAAAGGAAACTGCTGGCAAGAAAGTGAATAAGCGAATTTCCCCAAATGTCAAGCTGTTCCTTTAAGTTTCATCTAAACTGACTTTTCCTTCAATGCGAATAGCCAGGTAGTTAACAATGAACCTCAGGTGATAAAAAAGGCAAACGTTGCAAGAGGCTTTGTCGCTTCCTGCATTTACTTCAGTCAAATGTTTTTACACCTGCTTAGAGAAGTGTGTCATCCTGTGACTCTACTCTTACATTTTTAAAAATAAAATTGAAATAAAGCAAAGCATTAAAATAAGAATTAAATAAAAAAATCAGTTGACATTGATTTGAAATAAATTTTAAACATTAATTGAATCAAATAAAAGAATGTTATGAAATTAGCAGCATCTGTGTAATTTATGAGCAGATCTTTACTGACTCAGGAGTCTTCTGCACTGCTTGTAGTTTTTCTCAGACACAGGACCTACTTTTAGCGTTTAAAATTCTTTGAGAATTACTCTCCAGAATTTAGGAGTCATTAGGATTGACACTTCCCTTATTTACTTAACTCAGACAGTTATGAGTATAGTTATTACTATAAGCCTTATCATGTTTTGCGAATATGGCCCCTGCATCTGTCTGTACACCGCCATCTACAGGCTGTGACTTGTATGTGCCCTTTACGTAAAATTGTCATCTTCCTTGTTTTTTTTACCACAATCATTATTTTGTTCCTTATTTAAACAGCCTAAAGTCAGGTTTCATTGGATGTAATATGACTGGTGCAGTCATTTTTTTAGATTTATACCCTCTCCTCCGGTTGGATTGAAATCAGATGACAGATGTTTGAGCTGTAGATCGTTACTCATGATCTGAGGTGAGAGTGATCTACAATGACTGTCATGTGTGCAGTGATTTGGTCTGTTTGTAACCCTCAGCCATTCCCCTGACTGCATATGGACCAATGGCAGCAGCCGCAGCAGCAGTAGTTAGAGGTATGTGTGTGTGTGTGTGTGTGTGTGTGAGAGAGAGACACACTGAGACAAAGAATGTGTGTACTTGTCTGTGTGCTCGCCTTCGGTAGAATGTGTGTACAATGTCCAGCTTGGACAAATAAAAGAATATTTTTAGACCTTTGTGTGTGTGTGTGTGTGTGTGCTCGCGAGAAGCCCTCTAGTATTGAAACCTCACTTGTTTCCTCTGTCTCTCAGGCTCCACCCCTTCACGCACAGCTGGCTTCCTGGGAACCAGCAGCCCTGGACCAATGGCTGAACTGTATGCTGCAGCCAATCAGGACTCAGGAGTCAGCAGCTACATCAGCGCCGCTAGTCCCGCCCCTAGCACAGGGTTCGGCCACGGTCTAGGGGTAGGTCACACATCCCCGCTGACCTGCACGCACTTGAACACATGCTTGGGTGCACATATTATTCACAAAGCTAATAGAAAGCCTACCCATTCTTGTCTGTGTATCCTCAGGGCCCTCTGATTGCTACTGCATTCACTAATGGCTACCACTGAGAAGACTCAGGTCGCTGGAGATGGGAGGGCCTTTCCTCTGCTGATGAGCCAATCAAAATGCTGGCTGCCCACTGATGGCACAACCTGATTGGCTGGCCACAGGCTCTACCAGGCTTTCCGGCTGCCTGTGGCTCCACCCACCGACTGAATATCTTTTTAAATCCTGAACTCTGTTTTGCTGTACTAATCTCACTTCAACATAACGTCCCCGTCTCTCCTCTTTTGTCCTCATGTAGTTTAATAACTAGATCCTCCCCCTCTGTTATCCATTATTTTCTTTTGAAGCTGAGAAAAGAAAACTGCAAAAAGAAAAAAAAATCTCTGAAGAAACATTTGTCATCTTCGACAAAGACACAGAGGACTATTTTGAGTTATTTTTTAATTATTGTTATTTTATTTCAATGTGATATGTCGTTTCATCATGAAATCCTTCAAAGCTGTTACTGATGTGAACAGAGAGAGAAAAAAGGCGTGCGAGATGGGTGTTTGTCTGAAAAACCATTTTTAAACGAAGGAAGAACAAAATCCAACAAAGCCCTTTTTTTAACTCGAGCATCACGGAAACATTAAAAAAACTAAAATGTATATTTTGGTAGTCTTTAAAAACAAAACCTTTGTAATATTGTTATTAATATTGACATAATAATAATAATCTGTAAGGTATTTTATTCTGTAATTGGTTTTAAAGCAATGTTTTTATGTCTTCCTGTAAGATATTGTACATAGACGTTGGGATAAGGGGGGGTGGGGTTGTTATTGAACCGGCTGGCATGTCATTGGTTGGTTTGGGAAGGGTTAACAGCAACTTGACTGGATGTCATCTGCTACTATGTGTGGTCACCTCACTACGTTTATCAGAATGCATACGGTATATGCGTACGATTTTTGGCCAGTCCGCTCCAGATATGGTTCAGCTCAGCGCTGTCGACGATGGCTGTCGAGAAATAAAACTTCCAGGAGTCTGTCTGGCATATTCGTTCAGTTAAATAACACTTCTGTTAAAAAGGCATCACTTTGTTTTGCTTTTCTTCTTGAAAAAAAGAGCACCTCTTGACTTTTATCAGTTTAACACCATGATAACCCAGATTTCTTTCATCTTCATGAAAACTACTTCAGATTAAGATGGTGGGCGACGGGAAGAATCACAACCGTAAACAGGAGAAATCAGGGGTTCACGGGGCTGGGGGTTGACTTGACTTCCTCTTTTTTGAAAATATTATATATATTTTTTTGTGCGATTCACTTCTTAATGTTTTTCTTAATTGTTTTCTCTTTTATTTTTTTTAATTTCTTTTATGCGGTGTGTTGTCCACCGTGAAAACAAATGAAGGACATTCTCAGAGAAGCAATTGTAGAAAACATCACAATCATGGTCTGTCCTCATCACTATTGAAGGTGCATGTGATTGCGTCTGAGTGTGTGTGAGTGAGTGTTTGTGCGCATACATCAAGGTGTAATATGGAACTACTTTTGGCAACGAAGGGGCATTTCGATTGCCTTTTTTTTTGCTTTTTGGTACTGAAAAAAAGAAGAAAAAAAAAGATCGCCCTGTTCCATTTTGGCTCATCTGCTCCTCTCTCCCTTGCCTCCTTCCCATTTCATATTAGGTTTAATAAATTTGTGCTCCTCTGGAACCAACATATTGTTTATATACAGTTGCTGCTCCGTGTAGTGGTGAACAGAGGGGGCTTGGGCAGGGAACCAGAAATGGAACAGGGTCTCGCTCCTGGTCGGCTCTGATACAGGACCTCAGTGCAGACGACGCTGGCTGGCAGGAAAAGTCAAAAAGCTGGAACAAATTCAACGTTTTGCAAAAACAAGCAGGCTGTTTGATGTTCAGCACAGCAGAAAACTTCCTGATCCAGCCAGGCGCTCCTCTGTCAGACCGCCTGGGACACGACATAAAACTACTGCTGGACACCAACACTGTAACTTTTTAACTTACAATAAAGCAATAAGTTATTTTTTACCTTACAAATGAAAATACTACTATTATTGGTAATAGCAGACGGCGTGTGGATAATTCTGCGGCATTTAGACTTATTTTCAGAAAAAAAGAAACTATATTTTTCTGTTTTGAGATCTTGTTCCCCTTGTATATTGATTTTAATGATGTCTTTTGTTGTGATGTAAGGACAAGGGCCAATGCTTTGGATGGAGCTTCTAGCTCTACATGAGCTCAGTTTAAAGTTTAAGATTTGGGCTGTCCCCTGCCAAGCTTTACAGTAATGCTTTTCTTTTTTCCTTGTTTTATTTTTCTGATAATTTCAATTTTAAAATCCTAATAAATTATTCTAAAGCATTTGATAGTGATTGCTTTTTTTGTTATTATACACTGACTTTCTGTGCAGACCTAACTGCAATGGCACGCAATCTGAGGTGCAAACAGTTTTAAATTTGCGAACTTGTTACTTCATCCGTTGATCTCTCACATCAAACCGCATGTTAAACATACAGTAAGATCATTTTCTTACTTTAATGTTACAGTCTTGAGATATCTTATGAAAAGCTCCCTAAAGGAGATAAATAGTAGTGTTATTAAGGCAGAAAATGTGCTGTTTGACATATGCAGTCTGATAGTTTCAATAGTTTCCTCCTGCTTTAAATTGAAGTTCTGCACTTCCCAGCAAAAGAGAGGGGTAGGCTACATGGTGCAGCAGAAGTTCTGACCTGTGTATACTGTAAATGATTTACTGTGTTAAATCCATTCATACAGATTACTTGGCACTGATCTGTTTATGGGGATCATATCCACGTATCGGCATGTTCTGTAAGGTTCTAGCAGTGGTAAACAGAGTCTGATTCCTCACACTTCACCTTAGGACAGTGTCCTGGACGGAGGCCAGCAGGGAGAGTGATCCTCTCCCACCTCTCCCCTGCTCCCTCTCTCCAACAAACATCATTTTTACCCCCAGCTTTGAAAGGGGACTAGAACTAAGACACAACATATTGGACTCATCAACCAGACTTTTGAACTTCTGATTTCAAACTTTCTTCAGTTAGGCGTTGGACTTCAACTCCCCCAGGTTGGACTTGTGTCTGCTTATGTGCAGCTTTTTTGTTACCACTGACTGTTTCATTGCTGTCAGGTACAATGGCTCTTGGAGTGCTTAATTCGCAAGTGAAAAGTTCCCTGAGTGGGAGCGCATTTTTTGACCATGGTTCTATAGAGGAAAAGGAACCCCCACCTCCACTGCGTAGCTACCTTTGTTTGACTATTTTAACCTGCTTTTGTCCTGCATACCCAGTCAACATCGTGGCCCTGGTCTTCTCTATCATGGTGAGCATGGACTATGCAGCTTGGCTTAAGCTGACGGCGTTTCCTCAATACATTTTGTGTTTACCATAAAGATGATGTACTACTGAATATCGCTAAGGGAAAGATGTGTCAGAGAGAATACAGATTTGTTCTCTCTTCAGGGTGTTTAATGCGTTTCAGTTGTTGCAGTCGTTCAGTTGGACACTAAGATGTAACCCAGTCACACACACACCTGTTCTGCCCGTCAAACAAACTTAACTTGATCTTCCATTCTGTAAAAGGAAACAAAATGTCCATGTTGCAAACCAATATAAACATTCAGTTAGTGGGCAACCAGTGAACCAGACTGTTAACACTGTTCCCAGACTGGTAGCCAGTCTGCAGGCCTGCAAAGTTTTGTTTTACCAACATTTTAAAGAATAAAACTGAACCATTAAACCATGCGGCCATGTCCACGCAGAACAGAAGTTTGCACAAATGTGGTTAGTTTAAACTCATTACCTGCCACTCTTGGAGAAAAGGCATCAACTGATCAAATGCTCAGCAGATTTATTGATGTCACAGTTTTTCGAAGTAAAATCCATACATTTATTGACATAGATTTATGAGTAACAGTGATTTCTTATCCTCAGTCTAGGAACAGCTATTATCATGGTGACTATGACGGGTCGAGGCGGCTGGGCAGGAACGCTCTCTATGTTGCCATTGCCTCCATCGTCATTGGCCTTCTCATCATTGCAATCTCCTGCATCGTTCATTTTACCGCTGTAAGACACACACCTAGGGCTGGAAATTATGACACTGTGGCAATGTGGTCAGAAAATATATGTGAACTATTGTGCTATGAAATTAAATTTTCTGGGGTGGATTTTATCCATACAACTACACACACCTAATTCAAAGTGTACTTTTAAATATCAGAATGTGACTGTCTGAAATAATTTGATACCTTTGTGTATATTTATTGTAAAAAAATAAGGACCATAATCAGAAGTATTAGTTGTCTATTTCAAAACAGTGCAAGTGTTTTTCTATTTTTAATTATAAAGACAATAAAAGTGCATATTTTTCCATTATCTCCCTTTGGGGTTCCATATTTACACCACAAAGTGTCCAGTTTTAAATAAAAGAGACATAAAATAATCATATGAATAAATTGTGTAAAATATCCATTTTCAGACCTACCATTCTTCACAATAACTCAAGTCAAAAACATCAGTGCCATTCTTATTCTGAATCTGCTATCTATTTACAACTGCAGCTAGGCAGTCGATGCACAATTACTATGGCATTGTTGTTGCTCTAGTTAGCAGGTAGCTAACTGATAGCACTTGCTGAGCTTGTTAACTTAAGGGGTAAGAAGGCGAGTGACTGGCTTATAGATGAAAGGGTGGTGACAGCACCACTTTCATAAAATATGGCATTATGAAATAAAATTTGTTTTGACATAAAAGTTAAATAAAAAACGTTGACATAAAAAGGGCACAAAATTAGCTTTTATAAAACTGTTCCATACAAATCCATTCAGCATAGTTTGTGCCAAATCTGCCATTATATGGAAGTATATGTAAAATGCAGGACAGTAGAAGAGAATGGATGGTGAAAGTATAATCGTATGTGAAATCTGTGATTTGTGTATTAGTATGCAAGACATAAATAAATAAGGTAAATATGGGTAAATTGTACATTTTATATGATTCATATCAACCACTAAAATTACTTTAAATGATGTTCTTTAATGTAAGAGTCCTTTGTTTAACTTCTGTGTTCCAGCTTGAGTTTTAGTGCCGTGGAATTGGAGAGCGGGGCAGAAGAGAATAAGACACTTGAACAGAAATCTCTGGATGAAGAGGTCTGGATGGGCTCAGGTGGTTGGTTCGTATCGCACCATCTGCCAATGAAAGGACTCAACTCATGTTTACTGCACTCTGTACGTCACTTCCTCTCATGTTGACTCTTCTTCAGGTCGACAATCAAGGACTACAGAATCTGGTGAATGTATACGTTTCAGTGAATAATGTCAACGATGCTTTGAACTAAGAAGGCAGCTTTCTACAAATGTGTAGAGAATCCAGGGTTTACAGCAAATCTTTGTTAGGTTGTGACCCCACTAAGAGAAAAACGTATAACAAATTCTGTTGAGAAGAATGCTATATGTTTTACAAAAGAAAAATAAACAATAACTCCTTTATGTTCTTAAGCTTTATGAGAAATGTTCCGTAATGCCACTGATCTTGTGCCACAGAATTAATATTCATTATTATATGTTTCTTTCATTGTTGACAATAATAAAATAACTTTGTACATGAGTATTTTTCTAGAGCGACAGAGAATTTACAATATTTTAATCATTATTAGTTAGCACTAAACACATTTCTTGATTATTCTTGAGTATAACAGTTTGTGTCTTATGAATGGTCTGCCTTTGTTTCATTTTGTTCTATTATTCTTGTTTTACTGCAAAAGGGCACGTATCCAACTTAACAATAGGATATAACACACAAATATCAATTTACTTTTGTAAAGAGTACAGATTCTGAAATCAGTTCACTAACATCTTCTGTGGCTCTGAAAGTGAGACTAAACCTTGGAGGAAATTACACATTCGTCCTCTTAAAGATATAAAGTTAGATGCATATGTAATAAAACACACCTTTGTTCAATTCTATACAGTCAGGGGCTGAGTCATTTCACTGACTTTGATTCAATAGCTTTAAGCATTTAGCATGATCCTTGAATTGCTCAGCAATTACCTACTATCATCAGGTTTATCCTGAATTTTTGTGTTTTTGCTTATACTAAAAGTATAACAGAAAGCCTGATTTACGAACCTGGGGGTGAGGTTTGGGACATGGGACTGAAAGGAGTATCTTGTTTGTGCTTCAGATTTTATGATTCATTTTCAAATCCCCTAACTAATTTGTTGAAATGCCCCTTTAACTACATAGTAAAAACCTTTCTTGGAAATTGTAGGGAATGTATTTCACTTCATTCAGTTAATGACAGAATTTGACTAATCCTGTTGTCACGTTATAGCACTAGTGACATGCTGTTTCCTGCGTGGATTAACATGACGCATGGCTCCAGACCGTGCCAAGTTTAGTATCAAAACTATTACATTAAAGTATATACAAACCAAAAGATCACATTACCTCTTGCCTTACACCCCACCCCTCTTTTTAATCTTTTATCTTTTAAGCTGAAAATGAAGGCTGAATGTACAATTATTAGAATTATTTACAGAAGCCTGGCCCATTTTAAAGATTTCTTTTCAGCTCTCTTATGAACCACTTCTGAAGCATCAACTACAACCTGCCTTGCTCACAAATGTTCTTGTCGTTTGATATGTCATATTATATCCCAGACTAAATATAGATTTGCCCTCCGTACTGCAAGTTGGCCAGCACGTCACGAGGTCAAGCAGAACTCGCCCTGTTGCGAGGTAACTGAAACATATGTGCGTGTTAAAAAAGGTGGGAGGAAATAAAGTGATGATTCAGATGGGATCTACAGGAGGGTCCTGATGCTGCATGTTCAACCTCATCTTTGACTTCATCTCAGTTTTTTTCCCTTGTTGCTACTGAGCACCAACACTTCCAGATTGTTTTCACACCTCCTCGTGGACGCTAGGGATATACATATTACACATACGTACACAAAACTAAATACAATGCACTGTTTGGCTATGTCACATTTGATTTGCGGTATACACATTTCCCATCAAACCAATCTTCTGTATGCAGGTGTAATTCAAAGCAGTGCTTCTGAAGTAATGAGCCCGCAGCCAAGTTATTCTATTGCACTTGGACAAATTAGTTTTGGCAGTAATCTTGTACTATTATCACCCATTACTTGAAAGAGAAATGCAGCGTGTTTGTAGTGCAACCTCTTTGATGTCACACCAAAGCAAAACTCGAGAGAACAAGATGAAAAATGGAATAAGTGCAGGGATTAGGCGGCTTGAAAGCACTTAGTAAGATTATCTAGGGATCAAGGTAGACTTTGTGACAGGAAACTGATTACCTTACTATAAAATGAAGCTCCTTTGTATTAAAAAAATCCCCAAAACAAAATTAATATAGTTTTCATTCTACCTTTCAAGCTACATTAAAAACACAATGCTTATTTCCAGCTTTGTGAGACTTTTCCTTCTGGGCCAGAATCATTAATTATACTCTTTTTCAGCTCGCATTCACAGCATCAGTTCACCTGAAGCTGGGCTGTTGTGTTGTTAGCTGTACTATAGCCAATACATTTGGAGAACACTCCATGACTCACATGAAGTGTTCATAAATAGGCCACTCAAGCCAGCTGCTACCATTAGCAACAGATAGAGCCTCCATGCGTACATATCCCATGACACATTCCTCCCAGGGAGCAGCAGCTTGATCCAGTTGAATAAATGAAAGAGGATAACTGTGGGAATGATGCAGAGCGGGCAAGGAAACATAAACATGCATCCACGTACCTGACACCCATAAAGTCCCCAAGCATTTACTTTTCTTTTATGCCATTTTATTTCACCCAGTTTATTTTTCTAACAAAGATTGTGTCTCAGTTTTATTAAAGCAACATTAATTGGTCATTTAGACAGAGTTGGGAAGGTTACTTTCTAAATGTAATAGGTAAAGACTACAAGTTATAATAGTAGTTTTTCAATTACTTTTTCAAAGTCATGTAACTTATTACATTTAATTACATTTCTAAATTTCTAATGAATGTTTTCAAATGTTAATCATTTTCAAAAGACAGCTTAAGAGGCGATTTAACTGGCAGATGGACTGCGCTGCAAATTCAAAAAGGATCAAAAACTTTACAAAAAGTCTGTGGCTGGAAAGGGAAAACAAGAACATTGTACACAAAGCATACAAACCAACAAAAATGAATATTAACCACATATAGCCAAGCTTTTTACATAAAATGTTCAAATGTAACCCTCAACGTAATCCTGGACATTTTCATAAAGGTAACTGTAACCAATCACAGTACATTACATACATTTTTAAAAATTAAATTAAATTGTAATTAAATTATGTAACTAAATTACATGTATCTAGGTACTTCCCAACACTAACTCATTACAGTTATATTGTGTTATATTGTGTAATTTATGATTACATATGGGAATTTAGAGGAAAAATCTACTACTACCAGTACTAGTACTAGTACTACTATTGTTTATTGTTGTTGATACAATGGGTCAGTGAATACCTTTCATAGTCACTTGACAAACTGTCATCACATATTTGTAGGTGTCTGCCATTGAGACTCTTTTCACTCGTTCCTAAATGTGTTACCACAGTATTTTGACAGTCATGTCTAGACTGATATTGCTTATGCTGACCCGTATCGTTGTCGACTTGAAGTGCCAACAATTGATATTATATTATAGACACTGATAGAAGTTTATCTGGACGGTTGTCAAGAGATCTGATTATTGTGCTACAACAGCAGCCAACTTTTCAGTTTGGTTTGGAGTGAGATTTGGAATTGGAGGTTGGTTGATTTTAGGCGGTCTCCGTCATATCCCACTGCAGGGGTCGGGGTCATCACTCTTTAATTCCTCAGGAATTTTGTTTTAAAAGTTCAACAGCCACATGTATGTGTAGATGAAAAGCCAAGTCAATAATCATGGTCAGATCAGTGTGATCAAGATACCAACCTCCAGACATGATAGCTTAATTTTGACCAAACCTAACCATGTAAACTATGTAGACTGTATTTCTTTTAATGCTAAACACTTAACTTCCTGCATTCTGGTGAATTGCCTCATCCGTGGCTAAAGGGAAACCTACGCTCTTGCTTATTATGAACTTTAATATTCCATACATTCTCTAGAATTAAACACTTAATTTCCTGCATTCTGGTGAAATTTTCTGCACCACTTACTGCCTTTCTGCATCAATTTATGATGGAAATGTTTTTAGGCTATGCCAACTGAAACAAAAAAGTTAAGCAGCAGGTAACAATTTAAAATGTAAAAAATATACCAGAATATAATTCAGTTGGTGAATGGCTTTCAACCATTATGTATTTCTTTTTCTTTCATGATTTCATGAACACGAGAGTGGGTTCGCTTAATTCCTGTCACAGTGTCCACCGGTGTCGCATCAGTTGGGTGGAGTGTAATCGCGCCGAGTCGACGCTGTCAGTTAGGCTATAGGAAACATTAGTTTTTCCAATGACTGAGAATATTGATGTATGGCGTGATGGCGTGTGAAAAGTGTAAATTGCTCAATATGTGAGAGTTGGCAGCTCTGAGTACTTATAACAAAGAATCTCATTAGTCTTGCTCATGAAATGGTGCTATAAAAAAATGTTCCACGCCTGAAATAAAATAAGGGATAAAATATTTCATAGTGATTACAGATTTTACTATCATTAATTAATAGAAAAATAATTAATAATGGAAAAGCTATAATTAATTGAGGAATAAGTTAAACTGTTAGCGTATTTTGCATTTAATTAAGAAATTAGATGCAGTTGGCATATTTATATAGTGGATTTGTTCAGCTTGAACTTTTCCTTTCCTTTCCCTTAATTGATACATTTTAACTGTCCACCCTATTGGAGTCACAGTCTATATTTGGCAATCACTGTATCACAAAGAGTAACCTGTAAGAAATGTTATTTTCTGACCTGATGCAGTTTTTCCTCCATATGTCAGAAATGACCTTTGAAAACACACGTGGTAGAAAAATCAGTGCCACAAACAGGGTCATGAATGTGGCTCATTAGAAAACGGTGGATGATTAATTTTATAGTGGATACTGTCGCAGCACAAATAATTGCTGTTAATTTACTCTATATGGAGATCTATAGCTGTATACGAAGTGCTGTGTATTGTGACATGAGACAAATAAGACATAGCGTGTGCTGGACACCTAGATGACACGGACTGACCGTGCTCAGCTAGCCTGTTTTTCCTGCTGCCAACAACACACTCCGGTCTGCTACGTCACCAGCTACACTCTACAGTGAGGCCGACAGGGTGAAACTGAGCACACTGTTTACACAGTGCAGGATCAGCTAAGACTTTCCTGAACTGAAAACTGCATCCATTCAGAAACTGATTTTTGTTTGTTAATGAAATGTCCTGCAGTTCTATCCTGAAACATTACACTTATCAACTTTTCATGTGTGGGAGTTTTTCAGCTGGAGGAGTTGTTTCTAGCAGCCATATCTGCATGCCAGCAGTGTACCAAGTGCTAAGATTAAAAACACTGCAGTGTAAAAACAACCAGGCTTATCTGTGGGATGTAAAGGAGAATGAGAGTATGAATGGAAAATAACTGGGTCGTTGTTTCGGCTGTATATTAATCAAAAACTAAGACATTAAAAGACATGGGGTGAGATGTGTTCATTAAAGGTTCATGTTTACATTTAGACAGGCAATGGATTTTGTTCAGCAGACATACACAGTTGCTGGTTTATTTTAGGATTGATATGATATTATGCAGAGTCCTGGGCCTGTGTGTTCTGTCCCAAAATGAAAGAGTAAATCTCTGGGATTTCAAAAGAAATTTGGTAATAATGAAACTTCATATGATGCTGTAGCTGAAATCAAATGAATCACAGCTGTCTAAGCAAAATCTTTTCATTTCAGTATTAAAGTAAATTAATAAATATAAATAATAATACAAGACACTTTCAGTTTTTGTAACTTTGCAGACACCACATGTCTAGAACTGCATACATATGGAAGTCAAGACGTGCAATTATATTTTTTTTTAGTATTTCAGGTTTCAATGAAGATGGGGAAGTAAAGCACACATTACAAAAATAACACATTCAGAATATCTTAAGGAAACAAGTTATTATTAAGACAGGTTTAAACAACCATTTTAATTTCCTAAATGGAACATGACTTTCTTTTCCCCCCCATTTTGTTGACTACTTTACATTTATTTTATATAATAATAAACAAATACCCTTTTTTGAGAATTTTTCCTGTATTAAGTTACACCTTGATACAACCCTTGATAATCTAAAGCTCATGTAGGTCACTGATATTTCCATTTCAAAAATGACATCTTTCAATTTGTCATGTTGTTAAGTTACAGACTGATCGGGACGGTTAAAGGCTACAGATTAAATCCAGCGAGTCTTCCTAATAACTGGAATATATTTATTGCTGGACTATAAGTGACACACCTCTTAACACAACTAAAGTCTCAAATGATGTGATTTAAGGACAGAAGGACAATGACTTGTGAATCTTTATGTGAGAGAAAACCAATGCTTGCTGCCTGGAAGCTTTTATCTTCGCTATTTCAAAACAGACATCTGCCTGTATTGTTCCCTGCAGTCTAGTCTAGCAGGCATACTAGAGTATCAGAATCTAGCAGCAAAACAAGAGTGGAGAAAGGTTTCCCACCCACATATTTTCAGTGATTGTATTAATCAATCCACAGGTGCATGGCATTTATATTTATGTCAACCAGATGACAGATGAATATCTTAGAAGTCTTACTGTCTGGTGTTACAGGTGTGTGCAGTTTTTTCGTTCTTTCCCAGGTCTTTTTTATTATTACACAAGCTGCCTGCATGTGTTTGCTTTTACATTTTGTTGGCCTGTCATTAATGGACACTGATGACTTTATCTTCTATACTTTAATACAGGCCAACAGTTCCAGAGGGGAGCTGCAAAGTTGTCTTCCAAAGTCAAGTTACAGCCTGAAACTGGTCTTGACTTGCCAGTAATAATATTTTTGGCCGGTAGAGGGGCCTTAAGCCAATAGTTCCATGTTCTCCTTGGTACTGATCTTACCTTCCTGTGACGTAAAAAGTAAGCAGTAAACAGTAAACAGATTTGGACCTTTTTAAGTAATAAGTAATGTTTTTCAATGACAGAAAGCAGAACATTTAAAGCAAAAAAATGCAACACATGTGTTTGCAGAGAACATATGAAGCTACTTACACAGAGTCTAAAGAAATAAGGATGGAAGGAAGGAGCCGGTTGTTTGGACAAAAAGAAATGTTATTCCAGTTCTTCTTGAATAATTAACTACAAGTTCCCAAACTGATCAAAAAATAAAACATTCTTTAAAACTAACATGGTAGTACAGCACTGTTCAGCTCCCTCAGAATTGTTGTTGTTTACAGTGAAGATGTAAAAAATGTTAATAGCTTCTGATTGCTTCAACAAACCAAACAACCAATTTGAAAATAAATTAGATATTTTCTCTCAGTTGATGGAATGCATCAAATGGTATAAACAGTTTGCTGATTACTCCTGGACATTTTGTTTTGTCTCTCTGTCAGGCAGACATAATGCAATCTTGCTCTGTTAATTTCCAAAGTCTGCCACAGTAGACAACAGAGTCTGGCTTACTTCACCTGCTTGTGAAACATCATCACTCCTCCTGCACTTTGCTTTACATTTATCACATCATATTTGGATTAAAACTGCCACTAAAACTAGTTTGTTTTGGAAAGCTAATGCCAGACTTCTTATTGACATTAAAAAAAATCTTTGGCTTACTCCTTCCTGCACACCAGCTAGATATTTGACCTTAGTCACAATGATGCCTCAGGAGAGACAGAAAAGGATCATCAATCTACCGCACAAAGCTCTGAAGAAAACGTTTCATTTGCAACACAACATTTGTTTCAGCCCTAGTTTTCCCTGGAAACCCTGCCACAGTGATAATTCTGCAGCTTACTTACATGTGCATCAGGCCTCGTTAGAGTATTGATCAGAGACGCTAAAGGGTAGAAAGGGTAGGTAATGACTTTACAAAGTCTAAACATGCAATCTACTTTATTTCCAATTTGTGAGGTTGCATTAATGCCAATTCATTAACATCTAAATATGCCCACCCCCCCTCCTACCATCCCAGGGGTTTCAAGACCCCCAAAAGGTCCATCATTAGCAGAACTAGAGGAGATGGGGCGGGGGCTGAAGAAAATAGAAGCAGCATTGGGATGGAAAAAACATAACAACCAGAAGACATTGCCAGACCTGGAAAAGTTCCAATTTTGGAAATGTACTTGGTTTTCCATTTGTAGGAAAATAAAATTCCCTCTATTGAGCCTTAATTTGGGTTCCTCTCATAATAGCTAAGCGTGCCTCCCTCTGTTCCCAGTTCCTTGTGTTGGACAGCTGGAGTCATTTGTTTGGCCATACTCTGCACTGCGAGGCGGAAGTCATTGTTTTGTCTGACAGGCAGCTTTGCTTGTTCCCCGTAACAACCCCCCCACTCCTGTCTGCACCAGCAGCCCTGTGCAATTACATCCAACCCGTTCCCCTCTTCCCTACGCTTGATATCACTGCTGACATCCACTAGCACAGCCCCCTCCTCTCTCTCTCTCTCTCTCTCTCTCTCTCTCTCTCTCTCTCTGTGCTATTGGAGAGCTCTTTCACAAGCAAGTGTGCTTGTGTGTTGCGCAGCAGAGCAGATGGAGACGGAAAGGAAGAAGGGAGAGACAGATGCAGAGATGAGGGAAAGAGCATGGTACACGGCTGAAGGTGGGAACTGTTATCCATGTTCAAGAAACGGGAAAATGCAGGATGACTGAATTCTACAGCGAGCTATTTATTCAGAGACAAACTGTTGGCTGGAGTCTGTGGGGTAAGTGAGCAACTAGTATAAACCCAAGACTTTGCTCTGGCACGTGACAGCACACAAAATTCAAAAGTCTTAGCATTTCGGAGAGCTGAAGTAAACGTCCAGACAATATGAAAGATGTTTTTTTCCCAAGCCGAGCCTCTTGAAATGTGACACAATTAGACAATGAATTGAGCGATGATGCACAAAGGAGATCTCTAAATGTGATTGCTGCACATTCAGACTCTCGAGGAAGTTTCAAATTGTTTGTGATGAATAACAATCCTCCATAATCTCCTAAGAGTAAAAAAGCGGAGGCTCCTCTCCACCCGAGGGTTGAAGGCTGCACCAAAGCAGAAGATCACACGCTCTGTGGTTTTCTCAAATCCACCTGTCACACTCTCTGGGCAGCCAGGTTTCCAGTGACAGTTGTGGGGGCATGAAATTCACAGAGGCAGGGGAATCGGATTAACAGATCAGACAGATTGATAAGAGGTGTGTGTGTGTGTGTGTGTGTGTGTGTGCGTGTGAGATGGAGCCGTCACTGGTGCATGCAGATGTTAGTTTTATTTTTTTTAAGTAAAGCATTTTAGCGGGGTTTCCCAACAGTTCCTGGCAGATCTTTTTGTGTGCGACAGCAGTGTGTAACCCAGAGAAAGAAAGAGACAAACAGATTACAGACAGGCTGATGAGAAGAGGAAGAGAGATGAGTGAATAATTCAGTTGGGCTTCATCCTTGTGACTCACAAGCTTTGTAGAGGAGTTTTTCTCACAGGAAGTGGCTGTACTTGTGCTATTACTTGTGTAGAGCAAAACTTCTTAATTGAGAATAGGGCCACCATTCTCGAGCTTTGAGGATATTTTTTCTTATTGCACATTGAGGTCAATAAAAACTTCCACTCCCCCATGCCCTGCTGCAGGTTTACCTTATCCCAAAGGTTGTTACGATTCCCTGTTGAAAAATCAATACAGCTAACATGATCGATACTTTTAAATGACATTACACCTATACGTTAATTGTATAGAATTTAATCCAACGTGACTTAATGTCAGAAATGTCGCTGCTCTGCGAGAAATTCTTGGGAAGAGATTGCCCATGTCACCTTTTCATGGCAATTAATGGTGATAGTGGTAGTGTTAGCAAAATTAAATGACAGGTGTTTAAGTGTTTAGTGTCTTTACTGCATAAAGATGACTGCAAATTCAAGAGTAAATTTCATTTCATTTATTTGTTTATTTGACAGGTACAGCGCTCATTAATTAACTGTAAAGTAACTGTAAATGAGTCAGAGTTTGCTCGACAGGCTAATTTTCATCTGTTGTCCCTAGCCAGTTATTATGAGGGCAACCTAAAATAAAGATTTAAAATTACATAAAATGGTCATTTGTTTTCAATAAATCGAACTGGCCTCACAATAAAAATACAAATACTCAAACCAGATATTTTCTTTGATAAATTCTCAGAGAATACTTTTATTTTTCTAACTGGTCACAAATACAGTAACTCAGCAAGTATTTTTCTGATGTTGTCTGGATGTTTTTCTGATGAGGCTCAAAAAGCACTCTCCGGGTAAACGCTCTACACTCACTGTAGCATAAGTTCATCGTTAACTATTCACACTACAAGTGCTATTCCAATGTAAATTTATGGATATGCTAATTTAAAAACATGAAAAAACAATGGGAGTGAATTTTCAATCTTGTTCTTGACATTGTGCGTCTGTATTAGCATGTACTGCAGATGTTAATTTGAAGCATTTGGAAGAAAGATAAGCACATCAAGTGTGTAGACATGGGTGTGGAGCCGTGGGATAGTGCATGTGAAACAAAAGCCTCGCAGCATCTGATTTGACACAAAATATTATTATTTTGGTGAATCAAAGCGCACAGTGCAAAGCACAGTCGCACAGTTGGTGTGCAGTCGTAAGGCTTGAGAACACAAGTGGTGCACATAGAAATGGGATAGGATGGGGAAGAAGCCATTATCATTACCATTATCTTCTTAGAAATTGGTTTGGAGCGAGTAACAATCACAGACATCGATAATATCACTTTAAAAGCAGTGCATACTAACTGTAATGGAGTGAGGAGTCCAGATCAGCATCTTTAAAGAGGACAGCATATTCTTGTGTGAGCAGACTGGCACCTGTCAAAATACAGCAGCCAGTGAGTATTGTGTGGTTATTTTGCAGGATGTGAAACTGAAGAATCTACCCGAAGGTGGCCAACCATGATCATGGTTTTTAATGTGTATCTTCCCTGTCGCCTCCAAATTTCCATTAATTCTGGTGCAACCCTTACTCCTCTGCTGGAATGATGCTTAGTTTGTGGTAATTTGATTCGACGCAACTTTACTACACAATACAAATTTAAATATAACTAGAAGGGCACTCAGAGAGCACAGAAATCCACCAAGGCAGTTAGTCCAATTTTCTAAGATATGCATGAATTCCTGATTAATAGTGATTTTGGATCCACTCCAAAATTTAATGAGTTCTTCCTTGATGTGCTACATCCTCCCACCAAGTTTCGATAAAATAGGGCCATTAGTTTATCCATAATCCTGCTAACAGGGAAAACAAACACATGGCACCGTAACCTCCTTAGTGGAGTTAATAATGAAAATTTTAAAACTAAATGGCCTCAAAAGTCGCAAACAATGCTGGACCTTCACTCCTTACTAAATATATAATTTAAGAAATTATTAAAACTATATGACACGCAGTAAACCTGAGGGTTTTGCTCACTTTTCCCAGTTGGTAATCCAGCCTTGCCAACCATGTGCCAACTGTGTGAATGTTTTCATTCCACCCAAAAACTTCACAACCTGATTAGTACTTCAAGTTGAGAGGAAGAACTCATTAGTAAAATCTCCTGCTGTGGTGATGGGCTGGAATGGAAACCTGCAGATGGTTGACTTTCCATGGAACATATTTGGCAACCCATGATCTATACTTTGCTTTGCTGTCGTTATTGCTGTGATCAGAATAAAAACGTATTTGTGCTGTGTATAACATATGTCTGATTGTTGAAGAATTACAAACACGACCTGATGTCTTTTTCATTTTTGGTCACTAATTTATTTTGACACAGACTGGCAGACACAAACACTGAAAGGTTTCTTTGAATAGTCTGTCTCTTGACCAGGTGACACTGGTTCAGATGCAGCCATGTGACAGATCAATGATGGACCTAATAAATGTTGACACGTTATGTTATTAAGATTGATGTGTTAACTGAGTGACAGAAAGCTTCTTCCTGTCTCGTTTCATCCTTTGTTTGTGTTCAACTATTCCTGATTGTTGTCATTGTTCCTCTCTTACAGACACTGGTAATCATTTGCTGGAATCGTAAGCAGTGTTTTGATGTGAAATCAACATTGCCAGAAAGTGCTGCAAGGCTCATCTGTATGGCGGAGTGGTGGTGTGTCACCCTCAAGAAGTGAAAAAGAAAAACAGAGCCTTGAGGAGTAAACATTCATCACTGCAGTGAGAGGTATATGCTGCCTTTCCTAATCTAAATATTCATCAAAACACAATGTGAATCGTGCCATGGAACACTCCCCTTCCCCGTCACAACACTATAGATTTTTTTTTACCTCGCAGTACCTAAGCCATTTGACCATATGATGGGAATACTGTAAGTTAAGGCCATCTGTCAACAGATGGATTCAAGCTTCTACAAATAAGTCATGAATCAAGACATTGGTAATGCTCAGTCTCACTCATTCCCTAATAATGAACTAAGAACATCATGGAACCAACTTAAAATCTAAAGTTGACCAACACTGGGCACTGCAGTCCAGTTCTCATTATGGAATTTGAAGAGAGCATGACAGGACTGTCCACAGCTGCGTTGGTGGCCATCGCCTGCAATGCATTTGTTGCCATCCTCCTCCTCCTTCTCTGCCTCATCCTCTACCGAGCCTGCAGGGTCCCCTCCAGCCCAGAGAGGCTGCCAGTGCTTGCTCCGGGTGAAGGAGAAACCCAGCAGTTGAACGAGCACAAGTACTTGTTGACCTCCTGACTGCAGAAGGATGAGTCAAATGTAGCAACGAGTGATGGATTGGAGCACGCCTCCACAGGAGAGGGGACTGAGGGGGCACTGGTACTGACAGCAAGCAACAATCAGGCTTGTCCTTCATAGTTTTTAAAGTCAGCTGCCGAGCTGATGGCAGACATGGCTGTGGTGGAGTGAGGAAACTCTTTTTAAGCAGCCATCACTTGTCAGATCTCATCCTTGGTTTGACAAAGTGCTTGAAGGAATGCCAATGTTTAACACACACACACACACACACTGAAGGAAAAATGACATGACCACAAGGACAGATGCAGGTTACACAGACCCGAGAGATGGGAATGTTCAGTGCACAAAGAGCGGCTGTTCTGTTGTTGGCGGTTTCTAAATATATCCTCTTATTTCATACTCGCTCCTAAAAAAAGAGAGAAAACCAGCCTATTGCTGAGAACAGGGACTTGATCCTGTGTAAAAAGCGTGTGTCATTGTCACTCATGAAATACCAGCGATCTGTGAGGCATAGCGCCTTGCTGAGGGTGTTACATAAGGACTAGAGAGGCTTAGTTGAGATTTGTGTCCTCTTCAATACAGCCCTCACACTGACATCTGTTTGTAGCTGTCCGTGATGGCCCACTCACTCGGACTGAATCACGGGACGCTCACATACAGGATTGATCACATGCAATTCCACAGATCGCTAACTGCCCATATTTCTCCCACGTGCCACCGCAAATTACTCATACTTTACTAGAATTGAACCTGTATTGATTGCAACTTCAGACTCAACAAGGCATGTTGTAGAGTGACAAGATTTCATGATGTGTCTTTTAAACTTTACAAGTTCGGCTTTTGGCCGATTAGAGTAACACTGAATATATTGGTGTGGCTCTCATGAAAATATGGCTGTTAAAGACAAGGGTGTAAGATCTGGGGGGATACTGGCAAAAAGGGAATATGATAAGTATGTTTTCATTATATATGTATAATTACCTGAAAATAAGAATTGCTGTGTTTCCGTTACCTTAGAATGAGCTCTTTATATCTACAGCCAAACTAGCACAACCACAGATGTGATTAAGAGAGAGACGGGCTGAAAGCAATACATACACTGCACCTATTTACACCAGGATTATTAATTTAAAAGGGGCTGCAAACACATGAAACTTCTCCAGAACACAGAATGGTTATGAAGAAACTATCTAAAACCACTATGACAATATTAACATAAACTGCTTTTGCACTTATAGGCACAGGTTTAAGAATATTGGAATCAAAGAACAAGAGACACCCATGGAAAAAAAGACACAGAAAGCCTCAGTAATAAAAGGTGACTTAAGAGGAAACCTTGAAAAGAACAAACTCATATCCATCTGAGAAGGTTGTTGGAAGTCATTTTAGTAAAAAAAATGACTGAAGCAGATTTCAGCAACACAAGAGACAGTTGATAAAAAAACATGTTAAAACATGTTATACAACACCTCATCGAGTAGCTCTTGGAACTCATGGAATATCACATAGTGCTAACGCATGAGTAACAGTACACAAGGGTGGACTTCCCCTCTGGTAATACTAGAGTTGTTGCGCTGAAACTGTGACCTTTGTTTTGCTCTTTCAAACCACTACACCTCTCTTCAAACCAACCCAAAAGTGATACATCCGGCTACAAAAATCTACAAAAAATGCAACATAAACAAATCAGACAAAGAGTAGAACAAACAGTCATTTGACCCACTTTGCAGAATGAGTCCTTTTACTGCAGTAATGAGGTAACGGTCGAAGCTGTATTATCATTACAGGCCACAAACATTTGTTATGCATTGTCTGTAAAAATAAGGTGATTGAACGGCCATTTCTAACTAAACTTGTCGAGATGAAGTAATGAATCACACTTAAGGGAAAGAGTGCTGCATGTGTTTGCAGGATTATGTGAACGGCGGAGGAGCTCGCTGTAGCACAGAGACACTGTGGCAGCATTTGATTTCAGTTGAGCATCAAGGCACTGGGTGGCACTTTACTGAAGGACAAGCTCATTAGGAAAGAGAGGAATGGAGAAATAAGGCAAAATAAAGACGGACACCACTGTGACTCAAAGCAAAGTTCTCCCAGTGGATGGGATTTTAAAAGGCTCCTAGCTCGTCCCTGGACTGGTGCCCAGGACAGCATGTGCCAGCCAAGATAAGTTGTCTGGATATGGTCCATAAATGCGCAATCTATTACGCTAATTTATCTC
>JAPMOB010218554.1:0-69465 GCA_029875015.1 Lepomis gibbosus | reverse complement strand
ATCTTTACTCATTATTATTGACGACAGCGTTGCCCTGCACGATTGCTCTAAAAGTTGCTGTGTGTATCATCAGCCTTAGGGGTCCAAGCCCGAAGTGGGCTAGGAACCTGCGAATGCAAGGCAAAAAAAATTATCCCATTGACTTACAATCCTTTTATATCTCCAGAACCGCAGATCCGATTGACACCAAATTTGGGTCAATACTTCCCCATGGGCCCCTGATGACACCTGACAAATTTGGTGAAAGTCGGTCTAAAGG
Source organism: Lepomis gibbosus (assembly GCA_029875015.1). Taxonomy (NCBI): domain Eukaryota; kingdom Metazoa; phylum Chordata; class Actinopteri; order Centrarchiformes; family Centrarchidae; genus Lepomis; species Lepomis gibbosus. The sequence continues at coordinate 69,206 of JAPMOB010218554.1, read as the reverse complement.
TGGCGTTATAATCGAAGCTCAAATTCCGTGAGAAAGCCCATTGAAATGAATGGGATTTCAAACCATGCCACGATTTGCCTAGGTTAGGAATGGCCGATGAACACCAAACTTGGGGACATTATGCGGCATGACTACTGTAAGGTCTGTGTGAAATTTGGTGTTAATCGGCCAAAAGGTGACTCTGTTAATCATTTATGAAAAAACACTCCCATTCACTTAAATGCATATTATATCTCCAGTACCACAACTCCGATTCATACCAAATTGGGGTCAATTGTTCCTCCAGGGCCCCTGATGACATCTGAGAAACTTGGTTAATTTTGGATTCAAGGTGGCGCTATAATTGAAGCTGAAATGCCCTGAGAAAGCCCATTCATTTCAATGGGGTTTTGAACCACACCACATTTTCCTTAAGTTAGGAAATGCCAAAAGGTGGCCCTATTAATCGTGTATCAAAAAACACTCCCATTCACATACATTCATTTTATATCTCCATAACCACTACTCCGATTCATACCAAATTTGGGTCCATTCTTCCCCATGAGCCCCGGATTACACCTTAAAAATTTGGTGCAATTCGCCAAAAGGTGGCGCTATAATTGAAGCTGAAATGACTCGGGAAAACCCATTCATTTGAATGGGGTTTTGAACCACACCACATTTTCCTTAGGTTAGGAATGACCGATCAACACCAAACTTGGGGATCTTATGCAGCACAACTTCCCAAAGGGCTGTGTGAAAGTTGGTGTCAATCGGCCGAAATGTGGCGGTCTTAATCGTATATCAAAAAACACTCCCATTCACATACATTGATTTTATATCTCCGTAACCACAAGTCCGATTCATACCAAATGTTCCTCAATTCTTCCCAATGGGCCCCAGATGACACCTGAAAAATTTGGTGCAATTCAGCCTAAAGATGGCACTGTAATCAATGCTGAAATCTATCACTAAATCTCAATCCAATGGCATTTTCAGACGCGGGACATTTTGCCTCGGTTTGGATTGGCCGATAGAGATCAAACTCGGGGACCTTATGCAGCACGAGGGCAGGGAGCCCGGGAAGACTCACATGCCCTCCGTGGGGCGAGGGGGGCGACTGCTGCATCCTGACTGGGAACATTTCAAACTGTCATGGGTTGTGTACGGCCCAGGACCAGAGGGCTCTGCAGCGGGTGAATAAAACCGCTCAGAAGATCATTGGTACCCATCTACTGAGCATCAGAGATATTGGTGAGTTGCCTGCACCCATCACTGCCTGTTTACCCTGCTGCCAGCTGTCAAGAGATACAGAAGTATCTGCTGTTCCACCACTAGACTACAGAGCAGCTTCTTCCCCCAGGCTGTCAGACTCTTAAATTCATCCTCAGCACTGCACTGTAAAATAGTACTGTATATAATTTTATAACTTTTGTATACATATATATGCAATTCTCTTTCCATTGCCCCATTAAAAGGGGCAAGGAGGGGAAGCCTCCTAAAGATTCCATTTTTTAAAAAATATCTCAACCCTTGACCCTTTTTATCTCAGTAAAGTTTTTCATTGAAAGCAGTCCCCTGGAAATCCCTGCTGCTGTTAGTGGATTCTATTATTTACTAGTGGAGGTTGATGAAAAAGAATGAAATGTGTCTAGTTACATGATTTTAGTCATTTGCAAGCATGCAGACACAAGCCACCCTCTTGTGTTTGATACAAATTCTATATGTACACATGCTAAATCTGAAGCAAGCTACAGCTTGTGGAAGGAAGTGGCAAGGTGTAGTTGATCCATGCGTGCTCATGAAAATGTGCTAGAAGCACAGTGACTATTTGAACTACTGAGCTAACATCATAGCCACCTGGGAACATGTCGTACCTTATGTCATGTGACTTACGTAACATAGTTATTTTAAACCAAACCACAGTATTTTCCAAAACCCAACCAAGTAGTTTTGTTACCTGTACCTAACCAAACTGCCACCGTTTCACAATGTTAACCACGTGTTTAATATCATGTGACTAAAGTATAGTCCTTAAGGTCCAGGACGCCTGTCACTAGACTGGTTCTTTTCAACAATGTCATTTTGGGAGTCACTGACAGAAGACCTATTATGTATTAGGTATAAGGACATGTTTATACCCTGCTACAATGGCACGTTATTGAACATATGTGCTTGCTTCGTTCATGTTTGATCTAAAAAGATCTGTCATGTCTAAATCTTCTTTTGAACTTGAAAAACTTTTCACTCCTTACCGCCCCACTTTTACCTATTCAACCATCTTTTGTCGTTTTCTCCCCCTCTTTCATGTCGAACCGGTCTTCTGTTGTTTTCAGCTTCTCTTTTTGATCTCCACGCTTCTATAAGTCTCTGCGGTTTTATTCATCTTTTCTAGCTTCCTCTGTTTTCCCATGAATATCTGAGCAATTGCTATAATTGGGCTCTGATCAAATTGGCTTGGAACTGGAACAGATAGGGCTGGCGATGATCAGACACATTCATGTGCATCGTCCCCCGATTCTCTTAGTACGGGGTGCATCTACAACAACAGGCTATAATTGGCAACACACTTTACTGTAATTCCAATGCAAACCCAAAGGGCTATCATCAACACCACAATTAACCACAACCTATTTATCCCTGCAAATACATATTCCTGCTAGTGATAATGCAAGGATGTTTTTAACCACGGAGACTCCTCTACATTGACTGATGCTCAGTCTGACAGCTAATTGGACCAACAGGACTGAGGGAGCTGAGTTCCTTAGATGTGTGATAATCCACTGCTGGGAGCCTGAGGCCTTTGGGACTGAGAAAGAGTGTGTAGGGGGAGGGAGAAGAAGTGATAAAGAGAGATATGGGATATAGTGGGAGAGGGGGAGATAAAAGGAAAATAGCAAGAGACCAAGAAACAAAGAGACATAGAAAAGAGCTGAAAGGAGAAAAGAGTTCAGAATGGGTAAGTGAAGAAGAAGACATTGCATGAAACAAAGAGAGAAAGAAGAATTATAGTTAGAGAATGACTGAGAAAGATGAAAAAAGGGGAGGGCTGGGATAAAAGAGGGAAACAAGAGAGTGAGGCATTAGAAATAAAATAGGACTGGGAGACTGGGAGTGTGAGGGCTGTAATGGGGACGGTAATCGATGAAGCCGAGGGATTTAGATGAACCCTCTGGCCCTCAAATCTGTCCATTGATTTGAGCAGCTAACTGGGGGACGAGGCGATGGGGTTGGACAGGGCCGCTGGGACTGTGAACCCAACTTAACCTGGCTCTAATAAGTGCTCTTCTTCAAGGGGAAATCTGATAAGGTTCATGACCTTACCTAGACATGGACAATGCAAGCAGAGAAACTGGAGGCTAGACACATTTGTCAGGCCTTTACTAAGGTAAGGCCCAAAGGACTATAAGTATCCAATCGGGTCTAGCCTGAGACACGGTGGAAAAGTTTTTTGTGGTGAATTTTATATTTGGATTCGCACTGCAGGATTTCATCTAGGAAAGAGTTGTTATACAAGACTCTCATGGCCTTTAGGCTAGTTTTGGTAGCTTGAGGTGCTGCGATGTTGGAGATTTTGAAAGATGCGGACAAGCCAAAGCTCTCTTAAAACCATAACGAAATTATTATAAATAAGTGCAAAGTAGGTTTGTGGTTTTCAGAAATAGTAGTAATGGTTTAACAGTATCTCAAGGTTGCTCACATCTGAATAAGGAGTAGCGTACATGGACATTCAAACAATTAAGAAGCTAATTTGAAATATGTCTAAACCTTAGGTCTTTGAGTAAAACATTTTTGGCCACTGGGGGGCAGTGGAAACAAGATGCAAACACCTCATTAACCTTTTAAGTAAAATTTCTCAGCAAAAACTGACTATACGCCGCATACACAGAGCAACATTTGCATTCCATGTCCTAGAGGCACTCTTCTTTTAGCTAACTCGCCGCTGAAAAATGTTCAGCAGCGAGTTGCTAACTTGGTCTGCTGATTGGTGCTGGTGAAGTGGGTTTTATCTGAGGATTCTCACCAAACAGCTGGCGACCGGATCTGGAAAGAACTCTGATGAGAGCGGTGAGAGTGAACCAAAACAATAAAGTTATGGGTCATAAAATGAAACCAAAACACTGCATAGAGCTTAAAGAAACAACAGATAATTTTGTGATTAAACACATATAAATGAAAATGAAGCAAGTTACTATGTACAAAAAACAACTAAATCTCTATTTAAAGAAGAGATGACTCAGTTTTCTATTAACACTTGTTGACACTGCAGTTTGTTTCATTATGTGTTGCTTTAATTCCTTAATATCTATCTTCTCTTACCAAACTGCATTTTCTGCCATTTTGCAGTTGGTCTGCATTTAAATGAACCTTTTTGGGGGGGGAACAGTAAAGCAGCTACGTTAACAAACGTAGTTCATTCACAGTTTTATCCCACAGCATTGACTGAAAGGGAGCCTGCTTGAGATAGAGTCCCAACAAGGGCATAAAATGAGAAATCCAATTTCTATAAACAGCTACTGGCATTACAATTTTAGTATTCTGTAGTCAATAAATGACACTGTAAGCACTTAGTAAGACATCTCTTTGAACCTCAATGAGTAACAACTTTTTCGAAAATAGTTTGATAATGCAATTTTGACTGACACAGGGTCGACTAGATAATCACAGCTCGGGGTAAACTGTTCCTTTAATCTTGAGAGTACATTACCACCATATGCTCCCGAAGTGCTGAAGCATCAGAAAGCAGATGCCTTTGAATACAGAAAGCAGAGCGCTGATCTGTGATGTTTCTATCTCTTTCATGCAGACTGTTGAGAATGAAACCCTTATGTCTTTGCTATCTAACAGACACTACTGGCAGTGTCCCATCTAAAAGTCAGAATTACAAGAAGAGCGATGGACCAGGTAGAGGGATAAGAGGCTGAAGTCGCCTCTCCTCTTAGGTGAACAGATGTTGCATTGTGTTCTTAAAGCGCCAATAAAATATTTCCAGACAGGAATAGTAGTAGAGGAAAATAAACATCAAGGACTGAGAGAAACAGGTGGAACTATACTAATAGAAAGAGACCACCTGTGTGAAAGAAGTGTGGCCAAGAGTATGTGTGCGAGAGGCTCATTGTGTCTGCTTACGTCAGTTTGCACCATGAAAAATATAATATTTTCCTGTAAAGCAAGAAATGTGCACGACTCCACATATCCTTCATCCAGCCAGTGGATGGTAATTCTGCCTTTCTACCCCATCAAGTGCATTAGTGATAACACATAAATAAAGTCCAGCCTATTGCTTGAACATAAAATAGGCCTCATCCATTTTAGTTTGCGCAACTCAAGTGCAAAAGGTATTATTTAGCAAAATGTAGTGATTCATACTTTCATTCTTGTGCATCATTTTAAATATAGATGTATAACAATGCATCCATACTTTTTTCTACACTCCATTTAGTCAGTTTATTAAGTTTCAAATTTAGCCTCTTAGCAACATGAAGGTTAATGTAGTTAAATAAGCCTGTTGAACTGATTTAATTACTTGTAATATTTTGTTGGATAAAGACTTATTTTTGTGATTGATAAGTTGATAGTTTTCATAGAAGGCATTATGGTTAAAGGACATCTGGGGATATTTTATATTTTTTTTAGTGTCAACAAATACTATGAAAAAAAACAAATCCAACAATTAACTTATTTAATTAAAATAACAAAATTATATATATATATATATATATATATATATATATTATATATATATATATATATATATATAATCCTGGGTTTTTATCCTCTCTGTCCTCTCCTATACTCTTTACTCCTTATGTTAGTCTGTCCACATTACTTAGGGTTTAGGTCAGAGCTGTGAGATTGTTTTGGTGTTTTCCCCCTCTTGTTGTTCCTCTCCTCTCCTTGAATGTTCATTCAAGGCTGAGAGAGGATCTCTGTTCCCCAAAACACAGAAACCTACACTGTGTAAATGATTATGCATCCCTTTGCTCGGGGTCAGACTGCCCCAGGCGGCAGGTCTCTGTATATGTGTTTTAGTTCTTCTCTTTAGTTCTCTTTTATTTTCTTTCGTTAATAAATTCTGACAACGGTTGGTTGATACTCAATTATTTGCTTAATCCCTCACCAGCAAGATATAATTTCCACGGCAGGATCTTCCAAACAGTTTTTTTTTTTTAATTTAAGAAATAAGTAGGAAAAAAGATAAAAATAGAAGAATTTAGCATTAGCTCATCTTATCTTTGGCTGCCCAACCGTGCCTTTAGAAATTACATTAATATAAAACTAAGATATAGTATACTTCAAAAAGAAATATAGCTATGCATATTTGTGACAGCGTTTTTAAAGATATGGGCTTGGAGCTGAGTTCTCAAACAGTGCAGGGTGGGGCTGGACTAATGAAACTGATTTTACTAACAAATTGAAAAGTATTAAATATGTGATGCAGCAGAGGCCAAGATATCCTGATTTTTAGAACCTGGTGGGTTCAAGCTCCAAAAGTTTTCCCTAATTCAACTCCATCATGTATTTTTTGTTAAACTCTACATCTATGATAAATGCCCACATCCTTCTACCAACATTATGTATCCTGGTTTTCTGGTAAAACATAACACTTTCCAAACGTAAGCCAGGATAACCCAGATGATGTCACTTTGATGGGTTCTCAGAGCCACAGAAGGCATAACACACAGGCTGAGTAGCACTCCTCTGGACTAGTAAACACATCTTTTATGTGTAAAGTTAGTATTTAGCATCACTTTTAATTTAATGATGTTTTTAGGTTTAGTGTGATTGATTCCTCCCCCCCCAACTGTTTCGGCCTGTCCATTGTGAATCCCCACCCTCTTGTATATTTAGATGTTGTCAGTTCATCTTTGTCAGTAGTCCCCATGTGTTCTACCGTGGCTGGTTTGTTGGACTTGACTGGCTTTTGTTCTGCATTGGCTTACGGGGTTGTTTGACACTTCACTGTATGCCTGCACCTTTTTTTGTTCTTTACTTTTAAAAGCAAGTAAACCTGGGTTCTTGCCTGTGGGTCCAAAATCCCGTTTCCTCTGTCTAACCTTGAGCTAAACATGAAGTAGAATTGAGATTTGACATGCTGCGTTGGCATCTATTTGCACAGAGAAGGAACTTTTTTAATAAAACTTTATTACAATGCATCTGAGCTTAATATATTCAATTATCACCTGCTTACTTTCAACACACATTTGCATGCAGCTCTGTTTTCTTTGTGTGTCTGTTCTGGCTACCTTTACTGTCACGGTGGCATGGACAGAGGCTCCTGTCCTAGCTCAGGCTTCATCCCCTTCAGTGGATACAGCTGCTCGCCACAGCTGAACAGCTGTCGCCTGAGCATTATCATAATCCCCGTCCCTCTCCCGCTCTCCCTCCCCCTCCGTCTCCTGACATTCCTGTTGCTTTTTTGCAGTTTCGCTGTTGCCCCAGCTCTCACGTCCCTCATAAGCACACTTTGTAAAACAGAGTCTAAAACCACGCGTCATTAACAAATGCAGTGTTTAACAATTGAGCCTTGCCTGGGTTTGTTTCGTTAATGGGTGTTAAAAAGATGACTTGGGTAAGTGGTAACATGCATTCAATGCAGCATTAAACACAGTGGAAATACTTTCAGGGTCTAATTTGGGCAAATGTATTCAGGGAGCTGCTCTAATTACACAAATAAGATACATTATATACCCATGTACATTATTATACATAGTGTTTTCCCTGTTCTCAACAACTGGGGTTCCAGCACAGTTTATTTTACATGCTGTGCATAACTGAGCTGTATCAAAATGGCAAATGTTATTTGGTTGTTTAGCACATTTCCAATTCTGCTGACTCTCGAGGAGACTGCAGGCCCTTACCACAACATTTTTCCACCTTGTCATTAGGTACCATTAATGTTATTTCATAGGGCAGTGTTTACTCCCCTGGAAATGAACAGAGTTATTACAATACCACCAGTCAAAGCCAGAGGGAAATATTATGGAAATTACAAAACTGAATAGAAATAGCTTATCAACATAAACAGTTGGCTGAGAAAAAAAAAAGAGCACAATTTAAATAGAGCAAACCGTGGCTGGATTGAAAAAATAATTAAAATGAACCCGTTATCCAATCCCAAAGATCCTCCAAACTAGGTTTACACTGATCTTTGATTGAGTACAAATTGATAGTGATCAATACTGGTTGTTGATGGGAAGCACTTTACTTGAATTGATTCTTATTCGACATTTGCATTGAATTTCAGTCCACTCAACTTAGAAGTATGCTAATCATGTTGAGGATTTAGTAGGAGAGGCAGCAGTAGTATTAAAACCTCATTAGATAAAGAAGCCGCTTATTACGACCCATAGTCACATTTATTGTTAGGCCGTGACCTCTAGTGGGCTGGTAACAAAGGAGGAAGTCAGGTGATGTAGCTATAAAGTCCATGTAAGAACGGGTGACTTGTGAGTGCAATGAGATAACTTTTTTGAATTGGCGCTACATAAATAAATTTGTTTTGAATTGAAGTCCCAGGCTTACCATTTGAAAATAGTTTTTTGGTGATTTGATTAATTGCAAATTCATGGGAATGTACAATATCAGTATAAGGCATTGTTACTTAAACATATGTCCTATCTTGAATTTTGTATTGTTGGGCTGTAAACTGAAACCTTTATGTGTATTGGCATTCACAGTTATAGTTACAGTACTGTCAAGGTTTTTAAAGTAGCAGGCTTCAATATTGGTACTTGAAAGTTTTTTTTCTGTACCACAAATCTGGTGAAAACTGATGATCTTAATTATATGTTGTGAGGATTAACTTCGCCAGGTGTCTGAATATGAAACTATCAAATAGGAGAATGTCTGTATCTACACCTCTGTGAATTTATTTACACTTTGAGAAATTTGCACCATGCACCAAACTGCATTAGCTACTAGCAGTTATTATTATTGAATTAACCATAGATAGACAACAATCTGCTGGATTTTTATTCTCAATGATGCCAGGAGTGTGTGTGTCTGTGTGAACAGATTTGACTGAGCATAAGTCAGAGGAAAAGAGGTGTCACTGAGAACTGTGAATTGTGCCCCATGTCAATGTTAATGTGTTTGTAGTAGCAGTGCTACAGAGTTTGTGTACCTGCAGTAGTAGCAGCATTCGCAGTTTTTGGTATTAGTAACTATGCAAGCAGCAGTAACAGTACTTCTACTATTTGTTTGTGAATCCAAGACACAAGAGATTGATTATGGGCACAATATATTTGATAATGATTTGATTATATCTGTCATGTGACAAAGTTGAAAAACACGCACACACAAAGACACTTTGGTGACTAGGTGCGCCTATAAAAATATGAAATTGAAAAGATAGAATACATATTCAGAAGAATAATAGAGACTATGTGCAATATGGTAGTCATCAGTTGCACAGTCCCAAAAAAATATTTGCCATAACCTGAAAGCAGCCTGTGTCCAGTCCAACAGGCAGAGCATGAAGGGCTATGTAAATACATTAGGACTAAACCACTTGGCACAACCAAATGGTTCACTAACACACAACTATTTGAGTTTGAGTGCATTTTGGCCACAAGGCTTCATTAGTAGTCAGCTGAAGCAAGACATGCTGTCTCAACACTGAGTCCATCTCCCCCCATGAGATCATCATGTCTCTCAGTCTGTCTCTTATGGCAGAAACGTTAATTAGGGCTAGAAGGGTTGTAACAATATAATAATATCTTTTTGCCTGTTAGTGCCTGTATCTGTACCTCACACATGCTTCCCAGCTTGCGCTCGTTCAATCTGCCGGAGTCTTTTTATTAGAAATTGAATAGCAACTAACTGCAACAAGACCTGAAGGTGCTTACGCAGGAGAATATGCCACAGCTTGCTTTTTACTTTAAGACAGACAGGTCTTTCTAAAGTTGGGGAAAAGTTTTCACAGTGTCACACATCATGGAACAATGTTTAATGTGTGAGCTGACTAATCACATAGAAGAGCGGACTATGGTTTTAGGCTGCATTGCTGACAGTTTACAACAACAGCAAAATGAAAATAGGGGGGAAATAGGTAGCTGTTGTTTCTCTGATGGGAGCACACCAGCTGCGTTGCAAAGTCTCTAGATGTTTGGGAGTTGTACCCACGGACTGTTTGCTGATAGTGGCAGGTACCTCCGTTAGTCATTTTGAAAACAAACTCACTTTTCATTATCAGCACAAAATGCAGTTGAGGCAGCGCTTTCTGTACCAAGAAAAAAACTTGTCTCTACTTTTGTTTTCCATGCACGACCCCTCTGAATAAAATTTACTTTTTCTGCTTGTTTTGAATTATTTTCCTTAATTTCATGCCAAATCTCAGTACATTCTGCATTGCAAGAAGCCTTTGGATGAATGCTGAGTAGTTCCGTCCAGATGCACTCAGAGTCAAGTCATTTTTTTGTTATAGACCAAAATCACCTATTACAAATTTGCTTTAAAGGAATTCTGTACTGGAGAAGACACATTCAGAGGTCATGTTTAGCCACAGACTCATTCCCTGGCCACTGTCACAAGCCATCAGCACCTTCTTTCTATTAATCTGACCCTCACTCTCACACACAGACACACACACATAGACACACATATACTTTCAATCCAACCTACAGCACCCCTGTTTCCATCTCTCTTGCAAAGACCCAGAGCTCTGGACCAACTTTAATGCCCTGTCACACTTAATTTTGCATCGAAGTAGGAAGAGGACTGAAGTGTGATGTGGATTCAGGCTTTAACCACTCACATTAGACCATCACACAAACATACCTGTACACTTGGGCATGAACACACACAAAAATGATGTCAGAGGCTCTTTGTGTTACTGTAGGCGCTCTTGGAAATTTTGCAACAACCGGAATTTGCTCACAGTTTTCAGGGTTTTTTTGGTCAGCCCTCCACTGACTGGCCTTTCCCATCATTCCATCTCTTTGTATTGTCCTGTTCAGGTGAAGGCCACCCAGCTATAGAATGAGGTCAGAGCAAGTGTTAAAGTCTAAACAAGTAGAAACACCCATGCCGCTTCACCCACTGAGGGACGCAAATGTACTTTGACACATGGCCAAGCTGCGCTGTCCGTCAAAGTGGAATGAAAACAAGAGCCCTCAGCAGTGACTGAAAGGGCTTTCAGACCTTGCAATCTTTGTTCCCGGGCCAAGTCTGTGAAGTAAGCAAGGTGCTGCATCATTAAGGAAACTGTATGAGGTGTGATGTAAACCAAGCTTTGGTCAAGGCCTGGTGTAATGCATGGTGCCCAGGAGAGATTCCAGGTTTATGTTGGCAGGAACAAGTTCCCATCTTGGGTGTGCTAAAACTTTTACAATGTACAATAATGATATACTCTGAAAATATGCCCTTCCACATTTGTGAAAGTGGAAACATGTTAGATTAAAACAAGGGCATATGGTTACAGGTGCACTTGGTGATTTCTACGTGATAAGTGATCAGATAGGTCAAGATGTCCAGCTGTCATGCCACCAGAAGTTTAAAAATAGATCAAAACAGCTAATTTCAATGAACTGTTCTGTGCTGCTGTAAGGCTAGACAGCTGGGAGATTTCTCACGATGCACTGAGCTCTTCTCTCCTCCTCAATTTAATCTGTATGCATTCTTATCCCATTAATGCATGTTACTAACTTAATTTCACTCTCCTGTAGTCATGTGCTTTCTCGCCCCTCTCTTCCCCTTCTGGTGCTTTCTGCACGTGTTTCTGGCTCCGGAGATGTAGAGTCTGGATCTATGGTTGCAAGCTTCCTGCTCAACACCCGCTGCTACAATTATAATTATGAGATCAAAGGTTAGATGCTGAACCCCAAATTGCTGTGAATGTTAATTTCTGTTTCTGATGAGCAGTTGGCTTAGCCTCTGCCAACAGTGTATGAATGTGTGTGAATGGATGGCTGTGACGTAGTGTAAAAGTGCTTTAAGTGGTTGGAAGACTAGAAAGCCACTATAAAAGTGCAGACAGACCACATTATCATCATTACTATTGTTATCATTATTGGTAGTACTTATTTTTACTGATGTCTGCACCACTACCACCATGTTGTTTTACATTTCTATGTGGACCTTGCATTGCGCTACTGTGTGCTTTAATTTTAAATCAGCTGGATTTTGCAAGAGGAGGTCTGCAAGTAAAGCCATTAGCATTGAACAGAGAAACATAACCAAAACCCCTCTGGTCTGTTAAGTTATACATGAGTGTGACTTTTAAGGGTGATTCTAATCCTAGATTCCTACTGGCCAAAGCCCCACAGTAGCACAGCAGGCCTTAGTGGCCCCCTGGGGTTAGGGGTTAGGGCTAATCCTAAATTTCGCCATTGCCAAAGGTGCCCCCGAGCAAGGCCCTGAACCCCTAACTGCTCCCTGGACGATGACCACTGCTCCTAATTAGGATGGGTTTTACTGGGTAACTGTGTATGACAATAAAGTTTGTGGAATAAAGAGTTTTAAATTATTATTAAAGAGGTGGTATTAGGCTCATTTTCAGGTTCAAAATTCTATTTAGTGGTTGTTCCAGAACAGGTTTACATGGTTTAATTTTCAAAAAACACTATATTTTTTGTCATACTGCACATTGCTGCAGCGCCTTTTTTCACCCTGTGTTGAACGTTCATTTTAGCTATGGAGTGATACATCTTGTCTCTAAATTATCTTTGGTGGGAGTTGCACATGCGCAGTTCCTAGTTAAGGACTACTAGCCAATCAGAAGCAGAGAAAGGTTGGTCAGCGAAAAGACGGTAAACAGCTTCAATTCAGCTGTAGGCTACATGTTGCCGACCAGCTTGGCAACATGGACTGGAGCAAGAGTTTCAGAGTGGTGAGTTATTAATCTGTAACAAAAGTGTCTTTCATCCGTAAAGTTTTAACCGAGCTCTGTCTCTACATCACAGTAACAATTTTATGTCCATTGACTGCCTGGAGGTTAGCTAGTGTTTGGAGGGGAGAGGAGAGCTGTGTGCTTCAGTGTTTTTCCTCCGGTGTTTTTGAGGGCGTGTCAGACTAGGCGCTTGGCGATCATTATGACACGTATTTTCTTGTGACATCACAAGAAAGGGAAATAACGGCTGGACTACAAACGAGATGTTTTCAGGCAGTTCAGAGCAGTGTTTTCTGTGGGACAACTCCCTTTGGGCTGGACTTTGGGCTTTTTCACTTATATTATATAATAAAGGAGAGGGAAAAAATCAAAACGCACAATACCGCCTCTTTATTAAGGGCCCTGTGATTTAAATCGTGATGTTGGTGCTAGAGGGAAAGTTAGAGGTCTGCAAAGTAATTACAATTTATCCTGAGGGGAACATGAATGTCGGAACCAAATTTCATGGCAATCCATCCAGTAGATGTTGAGATAGTTCAGACTGACCTACTTAAAGTTGCAGTCTTGCATAGAAAGCACTAGATAATAAAATCCAAAAACAAGTCAGACCAGATTTTAAATTCACAGTATCACAGTTTCCCAGTAATCTGTAAATGTTTTTTCCAAAGCAGAGTTCATCGCCATGTCAACCTACTGTGCAGGCACAGCCAATGAGTAGCACAAGGTGGCAAATGGATTTTGTCAAACAGTGCATCAAAAACAAAGTCAGCCTTTCCTGTAAGCTGAGGTAACAATGTGAAGGCCACTGAAAAAAAGTTACTGGAGTTCAGCACAAACACACACACACACAAAATAATCCAACTGTATTCTACACATGTCATGTGGCTCACACTGGTTCCTGCACACAAACCACATGGCGGCATGACATTACGACAACTTCAAAACCTGCACAAGCCGAGAGGTGAACACCAGATGCTCTCACGCTCTCACTGGTGTGGGAAATGTCAGCCCTGCAGATGGTAGAGGGTTTTATATTTTGCCGGGTCCGGTTGCGACCTGTCCCTGCGGTACGGCATGCGACATCTCATCCATAAACATGGCGCTGGGCTGTGGATGTCATGGTCGGCTTGGCAGACTGCAGGAGAGATGCCAAGCTACTGTACAGGCCTTTCATTATTCATAGCAGAGCCACTCTTTGTTTTGAACTCAGATGTGGAACATTGTAAAATATGAAAAATAAATCCATCTTATAACAAAAGTGCCCTTCATTTAGCAGAAGCTTTTGTAAATATATTCTTTATTGCACAAAATGGCCCTTTTCCCCCCACATTTTTGATTAGCGTGTCTGCTGTTTCACTTTTGTCTGTTCTTGGAAGAGACATACCTGGAGTAAAAATATTCAAGGACGACTTTGAGCACACGCACATTTCCTTTCCTTTCTTTGGCTGCTCTTTGTTCTCACACAGTCTAGGAGAGGGAGACGCCCCCGTGCACATGCATGCACATGAATACACATAGGCAGTGATGCAGTAAAGCCTCCATGTGCATGCAAGCAATTGCACACATTTAATGTTACAGAAGGTGTAGGGCAAATAAAAAGCTATCCTTTAAAAAAAAATACGAATAAATGTCAACAAAAATCAGGTCAGAAAAGAATACATTTTTGGACAGTTTTAATCCCATGCACAATTGAAAATATGCTAGGGAGATAGTTATGATGCCTTAGAAATTACACCCCATCTCTACTGTATCTTTGTAGAGTACTACACTGTTAATGAAAGTTGTCTAAATCCACATGATGTACTAATGAACAATTCCACACCTCAAAATTTATTTCAAAAGCCAATCTTCAGTGCAGACACAAGAAGTAATGTTTCCTGTATGTAGCAAGGCAAAAGGTGCGATACTTTAAGTCATGTAATCCCTTAGTTTTGAGTGTTAATTGGCTTGTAATTGAATTAACTACCGCTAAGAATAATTTATTTTAAGACGTCTGGTGGCATAATGACAGCTGGACATCCTGAAATCTTATCAGTCAGGTTTGGCGGCAATGGTGGTGATGGGATTGTCTGACTTTCATGCAGGAGACCAGAGGGTGAGACAAAGACAGAATTTTGTACCAAAAACAGGACGACTATTTGGGAAAAACCCACTTGATTTGGCTAACTCAGGCTGCTTCACAGTCAGTATGGAGAAGAGGAATGATTACTGCGACCAACAGTTCTTTAAAGGTACGGTTGTTGCACTGAGACAATCATACCTTTGCAACAAAATTTAATAACTTCTTTTGTTAAATGAAAAAAATAAGATTTTGTAGAAACCCCAAAGTAAGTATTAATATTTGGATCGCAGCATTTCAACCAATACCATGACCTTCAGTCAAACTACCACAAACAGCAGCCTCAAAATGCCAAGGAGTCCAATCACCACATCTTGACGATGAAAACTGAACACTATTTAAATGAATATAATAAAATATTATACAATAAAAAATTCGGTCTGCATAACATTGTGTCTTCTCCTTTCTTAAATATTTCTTTCAGTGACGCACATAGCTGACCACAGCTCTAGAAGGTCGTTGTCAACCGCAAAGTAATTCAACAACAGAAGGTAGAAAACTTTTGTGACAACCTGTTTGTCTATACAATACACACGCAGGGCATGTCCCTGCAGCATGTCATGCGAATATAATCACTCTAAACCTGAATAATAATACATGATTACTCAAACAAAGAGTCTTGTCTGCATATGGCTATGTATGATGATGACAGAAATAGAGACAGGAAGAAATACAAATGAGGAAACAGTAGAAAAGAAATGGAAAGGGGCGTTGAAGGAACAATGCCAAACAGAAAAAGAGAATGTTAACAGTTGTGATTGCTCAATGGATTTATAAATTCATTCTGCACCTTTACTGATGAATTCTAAATTGATGCTCTGTTTTGGATGTAATGACCAAAACCCTGATACACAAAGCCATTTCATGTTTAAACACCTTCTTTCATCATAGATGCTTGGCAAAATTGTTCTTTGTTTTCATGCCTATAAAGTGCTGCAGACTGCGATCAAATTGAATTGACAGAAGCAGAAACTGTGCTGCACAAAGAAAGCAAAATGGGGAGCAGCCGGAGGTGCAAATGAAAAGTGACTCTAAACTCAGAGAGACGGAGAGAGACCCTAACAAGACATGACGTGAGTGACAGTGGCCAAAAGCACGGTTTGATATGAGCTCTCGTTTCTGCTATAGCTTCTCAAATCTGTCACTTTAGCTTCTCACGAGCAGATTCTGTGAAAGATGGACACCACATAAAACTGCATATGTTCTGATTTAACCAAAAAATATGTGTGAGGTCCTGCTCTCCTGCTCTCTAAGCAGAATAACAAAGAGGTATACCCCTGAGTCTGCCCCCAAAGTGTCTGGTTTGTAAACCCAGTGCCCGGTCAACAGCCGGACACCAGATACCTACCGGATACCTCTCTGCTCCAGGTCCAAGTTCAGCCGATGCCCTCTGCCTGCTGAGTGCTGCATCAACTGCTTAGCTCTCCCTCCCTACACCCTCCCCTCCGACACACATACACAAGGCACTGCATTGGTCAGGCACGTTTGGGGTGACATGAAAAATATGATGCAGGAAGTATTAAGCTACCAAACACTAGATAACAGTTTATATTTTAAGAGAAAATTGTTTGTAACTCTGTAAAATTATCACAGCAGCAATCATTTCATCTTCCGTCTCAACAATCTTGAGATAAGCAGTAGATCGTTCTCATGTTTGAACAAACGCTTAATATGTTCACATTTATTAGAACTCAGCACAATTTGCCTATAATCCTAAAATACATTATAGAATTAACAATCTTCAGTTCATATGTTGTGCCTTCGCCACCTCAACTGAGTGTTCTCCAGAGCCTTCTGCATATGTACTCCCGCCGTTTTCAACACAGTAGTCTCACTGAAATGAATGAGGAGGCTCAGAACACAGCCTACTGCTCCAACTGTACTATACAGCTAGCTACTGCTGCTCACGCTAACAACCCCAAACTCCTTATTTACCTTATAATGGAAAGTGCATCACTTCCTGTGCACAGACGAAATGAAAACGTCACTGATGATTACTTTCAAACTCAGCATTACAGGAGGAACTACTTGGGGTGATATGTATTACATACTCAAGACAGTGATGACAATGCAAGCCACAAGACCATAAAATTCTACGCTAGGGCTGTGCGATATGACGACATATATCGTTTCACAATAGAAAAATGTCTATTGCTTATTTCCTCCGTTCTTCCACACGTGTTGTGGAGTAGAAATTTGCATTCAGATTAAACAAACGCGGTAGAGTTGTATGGACGAGCCACGGAACACTACTCCAGGGGTGCCAGCCGTGATGTGTGTGCCAGGTGACGTTTAATGGCTTGCCCACGGGCATTGAGCTTACTGTCTAGTTCACCAAGACATAGTGTTGTTCCGATGTTAGCTATAGCAGCTGGAGAGCTGTTAGTATCGCAGTCTGGACCTGCAGTGCCGCTCGGGGACCGTCTCGTCCTCTCGTTAGCTTTGCAGCAGCAAGTGAGCTAGCCACAGATTGCTAACCATCATGAGGGTTGGAAATTAACTCATGATATTTCTTTGAATTTACAATAAATGTTCTATATCGGGATATATATCGTTATTGAGATATGAAATGACCTATATTCATAGGTAACTGAATAGGTAATTCATATTGAGATATGAATTTTTAGTCATATTACGCAGCCCTATTCTACGCACAGATACACTTCATGCAACTTCAAACTAAACACAGAAAATATAGAATAGAATTCTTTTGCCATAATTGTGTAAAAACAAAAAAAACAAAGCAAAAAACAAAAAAGCAAAGCAAATTTGCAATAACAACAAAACAGAACTAAAATCAGACTACAGTAAATGTACTCTTGCAGTGAGTTGACAAGTCTCTGATAAAGTGTTCGATACCGCGTGCATTGAGTCAGTCTTAAAATTCACCATGATCTGCTGGTCTGGTAATCTCAGTGGGAAAAACAAAAACTCTCTGAGCAAAATTGTGAATGTGTGCAGTAAAGTCACTGGCGTAAATTTAAATGCTCTCTACCACCTGTACCAAGTCAGATAGCTCAGGTCATCTTAGTGGACTCCCAGCACCCTTTACACAGTGACTTTAATATGCTCCCCTCAAGGCAGAGGTTTTACGATCCTGGAGGTGTCACTAACAGATATATGAGGTTCTTTGTTCCATCAGCTATTGGCTTTTTGGACAAAATGGGACTGAGCCTGTGACTTTCTGTAGATGTAATACGCTGCCACCATTTTTGCCCTTCTTTTGCTGCTGTTTCAGATGGTTCTGGTGACAACAAGATGACAACGATGTGTTAGAGCTTATTGCGTACTATGTATGCCTATATTATATGTATATGTTGTATGAAGTGTATTTCTTATTGACTGTTGCTGTAAGACAAATTGCCTCTTGGGGACGTTAAAGCTTTACTGCACTCTCCTCCAATACTGTACTCTTGAAAAGAGGCAGAGTCAATTAGACAACTATGGTTAACCTAAATTTAATAAGAAGCTAAATTTCCCTGTTGTTTACAGTTTTGTTTTTTTATAAGGATTCAGTAATTTCCCAAAACAATTGGGCAACCGTATTTGTTACACTTAAACAGGCTTAAATTGTGCATTTGTTGGGAAGTGTTTATAGATGCAGATTAACACACATTGGGCCAACATCAATTAATGCATAGGATTTAATCTGAAATGTAACTGAGGAAAGGAAGAAGAGACTGGAGAATAATTAGACACTATGTAAAATACGGTCAACACGGACAGTCACAAAGAGATTTAAGTGTCCCCCCATGTGGGTATATATCGACACACACACCCAGGATGGTTATACAACCCGATTTGAATCTGGTCTGACTCAGTATGACTAATTTGTCTTTTTTTTTGTAGATTAGAGTAAAGCATGAGTAACGGACATGGCACTGAGGAATCCGCTTAATCAGGTTTTGCTACACAAACAATATTTGTAAAGGGGATCAACTTTGTTGTTTTGGGACGTTGCATTGGATTTGTTGACAGCAAGTAAAACAGAAAGCATCAACAGCTTTATGCTTTAAGTTGTACCACTTAGTAAGATGGAATAAGAAGTAAGCCTAACCTCATTAAAAGAAACAGCAGCTAATCTAGTATTAGAAAGTAAGTAGACTAGCTTAGCAGCTTAGCCTCTGCCTCTGGATGTGGTTTAGCTAACTTAATATTACATTTTTTTAATATGTTAAATTAAGTGTGCATGTATTGGACTAATTACATAGTTTAAATTGACAATACTAGATTTTCATAGCACATTTCATTACTTTGGTACTTATTTGCTGCTGTCCATGTCAGGAGTACATAATTACAGGAGTACAGAAGTTTTTCAGGTGTTACATAGAGTCTGTGACATTAAGCACCTTAATGGCTTTATGGTTTTTAGGCATAAAATCGAGGTAATACTTCTCTGGCCGGTCATCCTCTAAACTCCAAATTCATCTCGGTGTCTGTGCTCTGCTTTTGTAGGACCGTATTGCAGAAATATTTTATTTACTGTTGTGTTTTACACACACAGAGGCACAGTAGTGTAAAAACAAGATCTCAGCTGCCAAAATCACTCACAAGACCAAATTCTCTGTGGTGTTAAGCTTTCTGCACACCCAGCAGATGCGGAAATTTCCACATTTCCACAGCCTCTGGGCTAAAAGCTTCAATTTCACTTCAGCATGACATTCCCATATAAGCTGAGAAGTTTCTACCTGCTGGCCAGTGGTATGGTCTCGCGCTCTCTGCTTCCTCACTGTACCACAGTGTCGTGTAAGAGAGTGAAAAGTGATCCAAGGCCCCTGCATTTGAGTGCGACTGTGTGATTCAAATTAGCCAATGTCTGCTTGCAATTACAAATCATTGGCCCCATGTCCAAAAGCAGCGGCTGGGCTCCGCAGTCGCCACGGCTGCGGCTCGTCCAAACCTCAGCCGATCGTTCTTTCTCTCCTCGTCCTTTTGGTCTGCAGCCATTCTGCCGCTCGCGCTTTGTGCTTTTTTATTTGTGAGGAAGAGTGAGTGGGAGGATTAGAGACTGAGAAAAGAGAGAAAGAGAGGGGGGATGTGAAGGAGTAGCAAAACACAGCAGGCGAGGAGGAGGAGGAGGAGGAAGAGGGCAAATATGATGATACAGAGAAGCAGTAAAAGAGATGATGGATTAGAGATAAACAAATCTCTAAAGGAGGCAAACAAAAAAGAGAAGAACATGAAATAGTGCCTTCGGGAAGCTCCGGGCTTTAGCAAGGCAGTCAGGACAGAAAAGAGGGGATGACAGGGATGTTAAAAGTGGAATGGGGAGGAAGGGGTGTACTGGGACGCATGTTCTTGAGTGTGAGCTCATACAACACACACACACACACACACAGACACACACCCGAGACTGAATGCCAACATTAATCAAATAGACTGAAGGCGCACACATAATTACACATAAACAAACACACACACACTTACAGAAACAGCAAATTAACATCTACACCCACACACACACACACACACACACACACAATGCTAATCATTGTTTCTACACAGCAGTCAGGTGTGTGTGTGTGTGTCTGCATATCTGTACCTACACAATGTGGGTTAAATAAGACGAGCCGATCTGGAGTGTGTAATTTGTAACAAATGGCTCACTCTCTAATTACAGGTGCCTGCGGTATCCAATGTGAGTCTAAGTGGGCCCATTAAGGCCAAATTGGACTAATTCAATCCACAGATCTAATTCAGTAATGCGATTGCTGGGTTGCTGGATGCAGTTTTGGAATTCATTGGGGTTCATTTCAAGCCAAGTTCAGCTCCGACTGAATGTCACCCCGGTGATGTGTTGAAGGAGGGGTTTGTCTGTAGCTCATGGGGTGACGTGAGTGCGCCTATGAGTCACAGAAGGATTATTGAGCCTATTTACACTATCAGCATCATGCTGATCACTGGGGCCAATGATCAGCAGAGAAGTGGCTTCACTTTGAGCAGATGGGGGCGAATTGGCGTGCTTGATTTCCACAAACCTCCTAAATTTCAAATGGACAACATGGCTTCCAAAAAGCCTAAAAAGATTAAAAAACTGATACGAAAGATGGAAGCATTTTGTTTACAAAATCATAAATATTGATATTATATTGGCATTGATTGCCTGAGGCTGAAAAATATATATTGAAGGCCTCATTGTTGCTTCATTGGCAATTTCTTGCTCTTCATTGTAGCGCTGCAACTAACCATTATTTTTATTATTGATTAACCAGACGATTATTTTCCTGATTATTTGATTAATTGTTTTATATACATCAGAATACAGTGAAATACCTGTTGGCTAGCAATAACTTGTTTTATTTGACCAACAGTCCAAAACGTAAAATTGTTCAGTTTACTATTATCAAAATAGTTGCAGATACATTTCACCTAATCATTTTAATCGATTAATCGATGCTGCTCTGCATCTATGGCACAACACCATTCAGCAAGAAGCTCAAACATAAAAAATGGAAGCAAACTCCATATGTAAATGCGATATGTGTGGACAGAGCAAACAAATGAATTAATAAAAAAGCAATGTACAAGCCACAGTAAGTGGGAAGTAGCACTGAAATCTTCGGAAGCAGGTTAACAGAGGAGTTATGGCTGCTGTTTTGATTAACCTTTTTTTACACTACATTTAGATGGAAACCCACCTAGAAATGAGTCACTTGCTGCTATCCAGTGAGAGCCTACATTTTCAGTGTCAGTTTTATAGAAGTTTAGAGATATTTCTTCGAAAAAATATCCAGGTTGAACTAAATTAGTGGCTCACACACTGCAAGTTATTAAAGAAAAACATCCTCATCACCTTGACAACAAAAACATGCAAGGTTGGATATTTCATGTCACCCTTGGTGGGGAAAATAAAAACATCTCCCAGTGGGAGATTTTTAGAAAAAATGACTGAATGACTCCAGTTTCCAGTCAAACAAAAAATCTGAAAATAGTGTTTATTCATATAAGACATGCATATTTATTAAAGCTGTGACCTATGATTCCCGTCACGCCCACCCCCAATAACTTTTTTTCCTTTCCCATCCCAGTCCAGTGATGGTGAAATGTGAGTGAGATGTGCGAAGTGAATCCCAGGAGATTCCCAAAAAAATGTCACACTAAACACTTACAAAAGTGCAATTTGGTGCTGAGAAATTGCAAAACAACTACGTTAGAAACGCAGCTTCGCTGGTCTGCATGACTTGAAGTTGTGATTTCTGTCTTATTGCTGCATTTGTGGTATCAAATTAGTGGAGTTTTTTTTCGTTTGCTTTACTTGCTAAAAGGGCCTTTAATTTACACAACTGTTGGGTGGAAAATTGGGACAAAACTTAGATGGGTTCCTAATTATCAGCCAGAGTTAAAATCAAATTTCACCCTATATTTTTTTTTATCTTACTGATGTTTCTATCAGATTTTTATCAAATATAAAACACAAATAAATTATTAAATCTGGGAAATGAATTGACATGCACAAGTGAGATGCAATTCATGTTGAAAAATCTGTCAGTGATCTATTAAACTGAAATTGATTAATATGGGTCATGCTTATTTATAGACTATATAAACCTGTAGCTGCTTGCACAATGAGGTGTGTTTGTTTTTCCGAGTATGAGCTGTGTGTGTTTATGTGTGGGTGAATGTCTCATATGCATCCATGCATGTCTAAAAAGGTCATCTTTAACCAGGCTGCGGCTGCGACGGGCAGACAGACCCTGAGAATAGCCCTCTACACTTCCTCCATGCATTAGCATAACAATAAAGAAACCCACACACTCATCTCCTGCTCCCGCTACAATAATCACTTATTTACCTCCCTCCACAAGGCTGTTTCATGACCTTCAACGCAGCCAGTGTGTGTAAGTGTGCGAGAAGTGTGTGTTTCTGTTGCCCTCTTTGTCTTTGTTTATGTCTGAGTGTGTCTGTACCAGTATGTTTTAACAACCAAACCTTTCCCTTTAACAGCCCCCATCCCTCTGCACACACACACACACACACACACACACACACACACACACACACTACATGATGCACACTTGGGGAAGAAAAACAAGTAAAAGGGAAAAGAAAAACAAGTGAAAGAAAAAAAAACATGGCAGAAATGAGGCAGCCAGCACGTCTGGCCTGTTCCGATTGGCTGGGCAGCGGTTGAAGGTTATCCCAACTAACAAACATATTACGCCAACCATGAAGTACACACACACACACACACAGCCTTTTGTGGCCAGACAATATTCTGTAACCTTCAATACTGTGGCAGTGAAATACAAGGTGCAACAAAGAAAGTGAGTTCCGTACACCGGCTTCCTCGCCAAGGCAGCTGCGGGGACTGTAACAAACACCTCAATTGAAGAAAAGGAATGTACCAAAGCCTAAAATGTGATGAGAGAAGATGAGAAGATTAGTGCTTCAGCTAAACAAACATTCTAGGAGGAAAAGCCGCTCTGAGGCAGAGATAACTCTGTTGGTTGACAAAACTTTGCTGTTCTCAGATTAAAGACGCCATCTCTTTATTTATAGACTTTATTCCATTTCTCTCCACAAGGGGAGAAATCAAGTGCTTCAGATTGTCAAAAGGCTTCTGATTCGCCTGCATCTACACCAAATCCAAACACATTCAAGAGATCAGGATTAGAGGAGCTCCATCTGACATACCAGTCCTCGCACAGAGATTGGCCAGGTGTGCAGAAGTGAGAAAATAAACAGGACTTGAGCTTCTTTCCATGCTCTCGTATTTTTTTTTTTTTAATCCTCACACATCTACACCTGGACTTTTTGTCAGTACAGCCAAGTGCTTGGCTGTACTGACTAAAAGTGGGGCTTGTCACAAACTGTCAGTCTAGGTGGAAGACACTTCTCGTGACTGAAAATGTACTGCCGCCTTTGGATGTATTCAGGTCAAAATGTTTTTTGTTTTTTTTTAAATGAATAAAGATATGGTTTATAATTAAAGGAAAGCTCCGCTTATTTTCAACATCAGAGTTTTACAGGTTTTGGGAAGTACTGCTGCATACGTGAAAAAAGGTTGTATAAAGCCTTTGTGTTTCCAGAGGGAGCTGATTCTGCTGCACTGATTTTTATTCTTTTTATTACGTTTATAAACGTAATAAAAGTATATGAGATGATGTAACAATATGGAAACACTAAAGTTATGAAATGTTGTTGGTTTAAAACCGCACCCGAACATTCTGACCAAACCTTCCTGCCGTAACACACCAACATGACAAAATTCTACAAGACACTGTACAAAAATTATGTTAATTAAATGTAAGATGCAGGGGCGGCGCGGTGGTGCAGTGGTTAGCACTGTCGCCTCACAGCAAGAAGGTCATGGTCGTTCAAACCCCGGCCTTTCTGTGTGGAGTTTGCATGTTCTCCCAGTGTCTGCGTGGGTTCTCTCCGGCTGCTCTGGCTTCCTCCCACCATCCAAACACATGCAGGCTAGGTTAATTGGTGCCTCTAAATTATCCTTAGGTGTGAATGTGAGTGTGAGTATTTGTCTATGTGTGGTCTTGTGATGGACTGGCGACCTGTCCAGGGTGTACCCGGCCTTTCGCCCAATGTCAGCTGGGATTGGCTCCAGCCCCCCCCCGTGACCCTGTACGCAGGATGAGCGGTTGACGATGGAGGGATGGACGGATATGTAAGATGCAATAAAAACAGAAATCATTAATAATATCGCAGTTTTTATGTTTTGCTGGACATTTTTCTGTAGAAGTAACATTATTATGGAAAGCACAATAATCTGTTTTCTCATAATGTGTTGATTTCTACATGAATAAAACCTTACCATATGTAACTTCAGTAAATTGCATTCACATAGATTCCACTTCTAAAACCACACCGCTGACCCTAAAGAGAATTCCTCAACTTCACACTATTGGCATTTGTTTGCAACAACAGACAGACACCAGGTGGGATCATTAGACATTTATGAACACCCCCCCACCCCCCCGCTCTCTCTCTCTGATCACTGATGTCAGGCTCAGCTATTTCATCTCACACTTGACTGAAGCCGGCAGTCACAATGAATTAGGGAAAGATGGGCAGGTTTTGGTGTTAGCTGAGGGCAGCGTCGGGGTAATGTCGACCTGTCAGGATCTAACCCGATCTACCGTCCCTGCAACAATGCTGCCATGAATGATTTAGAGCGGGTGAGAGTACAAAGCTTTTGTTTGGCCCTCCCACAGGAGTCATCCTCCATTTCACCCTTCCAAAAACAAAATGCTGAGGGTAACTGACTGTAAAAAGGGTGTGGCTCAGCACATTCTGTTTCTCCTGAGCTTTTTCCGAGCAAATGCGGAACAAACATAGTAAAGATAAGCAATGCAACGAAACACCCTAGGTGCACAAAACAGGACAGCCGTGGGGCGATTAATTGGAATGCATATGGCCATGATTTGTGATCAATATGAGCTTTTCTTCAGCAGCACACAACTAAAGGAGGGATGGCAGTGCCTTAGGGTGGAAATGGATTGCAAACAATACCAATTAGCAAACAAGGTGGTTTTCTGCGAGCCAATCATTGGATTTTAATCATTAAAAGACATTTATAAGATGAAGATAGCAACCAAATCTCTGATGTAAAGCTTCAGCTACGATGCTCACTATTTCCATGAATCATTGATTTTGTAGTTGGGAAGTACTTAGCTCTGGCTCTTAGCTTGTGTTAGCTTGTGCCATAGAAGGCCAAAGAACATTAACACTAGCCAAAACTTAGCATTCTTTATGCAGCCAAATGTTGCCCAAAGTTGGACGTATTTCCTTTGACCACATTATAATTGTTCCTTCTGAATGTGATAATCAGAGGTCTCATCTGCTGTCAGGCCTTTACTGCCAAACGTAACCTTTGGATCGATTCAAAGTATATCTGTATATCTGTTGTCAGAAAAAACAACATTTGACTGTCTGCTAATTATTTTAAGAAGTGTTTATCTTTGGGCTTGGCAGCAGTCATTCCAAGTCAAAGGGCTAATTGTCTGTTGGTGTAAAGTCTTTTGTGATTTTTGCTAGCAGTGATTTGAAGAAGAACTTGACAAACAAAAATAAAACCCAGCAGTCTGAGCATATCTGTAGAAAAAAAGAGCTGAAATTGAGCATTTAAAGAGGTAAAACCCATTGCTTTAATAACTATCTTTTTAGACCTGGGGAATATCCCCTTTCAGCCTACTGACCTTTTATCATTCTTCCTCTGATTCCTTCCACCTCACCACTCTCCTCCACCCCATTGTCTGCCTTCCCCCGTCTCGGGTTTTCTCTCTCCTCACCTCTCCATCATTTACCCGCCTCCCTCGGTCTGTCTCTCCCTGAGCAGGTGAGGAAATCAATCACTGATTTGTCAATTCTCTCTGCAGCTTTCTCAGACCCAAAAAAGAGGAGTTTTTAACATCGACCAGCGCCTCCCTGCCAAGAGTCGAGGGTCAGAGGCAAGCATCTCCCCTCTTTTCCCTAAGGATCAACTTGTGTCTTATGGTTATTTTTTCTTTTCTCTCTCTCATTTCCTCTGTATCTCTCAATCACACACACACACGCTCTGTTTCTGTTTCCAGTGTTATTATTTAGTGAGCCCTTGTGTCTATGGAGATTTCGAATGATAGGGCAGGGTTAGCAGTGCTGCTGTTATTAAGATTTCACAGGATGTGAACACACACTCATACACACCCCATCATTGTCCTGTCACAGCCGCAAGCTATTTTTGGAAGCGCTGCCCGCAGCCCTCAGTGCAAATGCCTTCCCTCCCTCTCCTCCCACAGCACCCGTCAACCCTCTGTCGCCCTCTGTCAACTTGCCAGCCAATCAGAGCCTTCTCTGAGCGGCTCCGACAGGAAGTGAAGCTGGCAGCCCACAAATCAACTAATAACTACTCTCTGCAGGAGGATGTTGACGAGGCTCACTGTGGATATGGATGCAGCATTTATGGTTATTTATGGTATAATTACAGCTTGATTACATGAAAACACTCTGATATGAGACAGGCTAGTTGGCGAAATACACACAGCAGGGTCAGAAAAATTCTCTCTTACAAGATCCAACACTGATGCCTAAAACAAAATTTTACTTTGTAATGTAAAAAGTATATACAAGTGCTTTAGAACTTTTTAATTAATTGCAATTTCAATTAAAGGCAGTTAAAATGTAATACAAATATATACCAATATAAATTCAGGGTCCGCTAGCTGTCCGTTCTGTTTGTGCTGAAAAACAAACCTGGTGTACGCAGTCCTGGCTCTGTAAATGGGAAACAAACAAAGAGACAACACTATTCCAGCGATGATTTGTGTGTCAGGTAACATTCAGTGACCTTCCACGTGTCATCAAAATCCATGTTTTATGTGCAACCTGAGGGTGTAGTGTTTAAACCATAGACTATAACTGCAACATCCCCTGCTTTCTCTGTCTGTATCTATACTTCTATACTGTCAAATAAAGCTAGACATGCCAGAAAAAGGGGGGGGTCATGATGTTGCACACACTGGAGGCAAAATTTAACATACCATAAAAGAGACACTTGGCTCAAACTGATTTGAGCAATACCCCCACTGGAACTGGAAATTCATCCAACATTTTAAAGTAAAAGTTCCTGGTTGGTCCTTCATAGAGGACAATAGAAGTAGTTAGGTTGGATTCCCAGCAATTACAATGACTTATAATGGCAAACGCCAGTCTCCTGCATGACAGCTGGATGTACTATGTGCCAATCCATCACACTGAGCAGGCCACGCAGCTTCCTGCGTTGGCATGAACGTAGCCGTTGGACATAAATCATGAGGTGCTTTCTTCATGATTCATTCATTCACAACCTCTCTCTCTTCCTGCCTCTCTAAACAGCTGACTACTGGGCGTTCACTCTTTAGTTTATCAATCTGATTTTGCCACAGTCTCCATCAATCATTCATGTAGTCGCTTGTCAAACTTTAACTCTGTTCTCCAATCTGCTGTCAGCTGTCTTTTCAGTACAAATCGATGCCACCATCCTCCAAACCATTCACCTCCTGCTCATTAGATCCAGGCCCAGTTCAGTTTAGCAGCTCATCCAGATTCTCAGCATTTTCATCATTCCTTCATCACTACCACCACCACCAGTGTCTAAACTCCATTGGTGGAGGGGGTTCTATACCACTTCGACCACTCTACCACAAGTTTTTTCCCCCTACCGTATATGTAGTCCAGTCTGTATATTTAGCGTGTCTTGGACTCTAGTATTATTTATAAAAGATTACTTATTACCGGGGTGCTTTACGAAAATATAGACTCTTTATCGCACAGATGGCTAGATAAACTCATATTTGCATAATCTACAAATACCACATAGATGATTAGCCAAAAACACTTGATGCATTACTGTCGTTATATCTATGTTAAATCTGTCTGTATGGAATACAATAGACAAGGTCATCACAGAATGTGAGAATGGCTCACCATTACAAACTTTCTCACAAAATCTCTATAATCAAAGCCCACAACTACAGAACTAGCATATTCTCATTCCTAGAGTGTCAAATACCTACGCTTTTTCACGTCCTTCAGTGTCTGGTACCAACGCACATGGGACAGTTTAGCGTCACAGTTGAAAGGGTTATGTGAAACAAAAAGTCCACATTGATCTTTTTGAGGTAAGTAACATTTCTCGACTACGTCAAACTTAAGTCACATAAGTAACATATTTATTTTAACCCCAAAAAAATTCCTAAACCTAACCAAGTAGTTTCGGTGCCTAAACCTAACCAACTTGCGTTAGGCCTAAAAAACAACAACGTTAACCGCTAGTTATATTTTGAAAGTCTAACGTAACCTAGCATATTTATTACTGCTAACTTCACCACAGAGCCTTACACGTTCAAAGAGTACGTTTAAGGATACAAAGGGTTTTAAAAAGCGACACCAAGGTGCCTTGACCAAGCATCTGTGACACTCTGGGATGAGAAAGGGTTAACAAAACGTAAAATATTATACCCCCATTATACCCCGCTTTACCACCTTTTCCACTTTCTTGTTTACAAAGCTGCACATAACAGATAATAGGTCAAGACAAACTCTTTTCTCTTGTTTACTCTTTTCTCTTGTTTCTGCTTGTTTTCTCTGCCTTGTGGGAAGATGGGTGCAAATATCTACAAATGAATATCAAGCTATCCTGTTACAAAGGTTGATAAGCTAATTGTGAGGGTGAAGTTTTAAATTTTCCCACACAAATCAAAACTTTCCTTGAAAGCCTGCTGAGAATAAGCTGTGGTGAATGCTGAAATACAGTGATAAAGCGTAATACTCATTGGTGAACACAACCACTTCCCGCAGTTCAGTAATTGCCTTTGCTCCCGCTGAAAGGACACCTGTAAACATCATGACAGCCTCACCGGTGCAAACCACAACAAAATAAACAGATTAAATGAAAGAGGGGGAGGAAGAGAGGAATGAGGGGAAATTGAGGTTAGGTTGGAAGAGAGAACAGGAATGGTCCGGAATGAAAATGCAAAAGCTCGGAAAATGTAGATAAATGAACTAACACCTTTTACAAATCTGCTCCGCTTTAGAGACGTCTGCTCACAGGTCGCTTCAAAAAGCCTTCCTGCTTCCTGTTCAAAACACAGACAGCATCCACTTAGATGAGGCCTCTTCTTCTGCTGTCCCCACAACAGACTGCAGACAAAGCCGTCTGGAGAAACTGTTTGTCACTGATGTTGTTTTTTCCCCGTGTAAATCATTAACTGGCTTTTTGAATCAAAGAGGCTCATGGGACGGCGTCTGTCAAAGCGGGCTGTCTAGCAAGCTGCTGCATGCTGCTACGACGGGTTTGATTTCGGCAGTCATCTGGCTTAGGAGAATGTTCTTGACAACATTATAGGAGAGGATACAGGGGAGGTGCTTTAAAGTTAAGTTACTGTAATTTCCTATTTTATGTTCTGATTGGCCAGGGGACATTTCATTTAAAATACAACAGAATGCTCTTTTAAAGTATACGCTCAGGAGAAATATTTCTTCCTAGCAGAGCAGTTGTTTTCAGTATTGACATAGAGAAGCATTTTGTGATCATTAGTTTGGCCCCCTCTGACATTTCAAACTGAAATCAATAACTTTCAGCATGCCGGTGCCCTCTAAGGCAGAGATGTTCAAACTAAAACAATGGTGCCAGAGCATCCATGCACAATAATTAGCCACATGGGTAGCATATATTGTCACAGATTATACACACCTATTAAAGGACTGCAACTTGTTTGTCTTGTCCACCAGAAGTACCCAATTACAATATTTTCATGAACATATCGTGTTAAAGAATATTCTTAGGTGTCTTAATTGATGTAACTGGGAAAGGTAAGACAGGTCTAGCTTAGAGCCATTAGCTGACCGTACAAGTGTTCACTGACCTTCCAGCTCTAGTTCTACAGGCACTAGGGCGAAGACAGAAACATAAAAGGGACCAAATGGTATTTGGTGTTGGTATTCAATGTGTTCACATGTTGCATGCTGATACTGTATCTCCTCTGGCGGATATTTCTTCAACAAATTGAACAAGTTGACCGGCTGATTCAACTCCTGTCGGGAGGCTAGTTTGAAATAAGGACGAAAACAAACATGCAACATGTGTAAAAATAGTCTATTTATGTGAATAGGTCATTGCAAACACGGAAATGTTTTATCGCTTGAGTTTTGCTGTTGATTTCAATACAATGAATAACAGAAATGAAAACACTCGACTGGAAATTGTTGTGGTTGGATCTGATTGTGGTGGCACTGTCAGCCAGAAAGGTAGCTAAATGGGTTTATGGTTTGTAACCAAGGAGTGATGCTGAAAACTCGTCGTTACTCGATAGCTTACTTGGCTATACGCTGGCAAACTGACTCACACGCTGATGTTCATATTGGAGTTTCCCCCCATTTTTAAGATTCTCTAAATTTTCAAATAACAAGAAGAGGAGCTTAGGCTTTGCCACACACTTAAGCAAAAGAACGCCCTGCTTTCTTCCACAGTGATGTCATCTTCAGTACGCCAGATAGAAGCTGACACTGATGAGACTGGATTGGATTAAACCTAAAGAAGCGACACAGAGAGAAACGGACAGAGCATAGGGGGAGGAGGAAGGTTAAGCAGTAGAGAGGTAAAGAGATGAGGCAGAGAAGGAAGAAGAGTGAATTGAAAAAGCACCGTGTAATTACGGTGCTGTTCCATTATTAATTGGCCCCAGTCCAGATAGGACTTGCATGAGAGTTGTATACATAATTAATAATGGGGACTGGAGCATCCTTTGCTTTCTATTAAGCCGCCGATGGGTGGATGACAGAGAAAGGGTGATGGTTGAATAAAAACTACAAAACCAAAGTAACCACTTTATATAGTCGTTCACTAACTTGTGCTGGCTTTGAATATTCTTTGCTTTCATTAACACTTCATACTCCAAGCTTTGAATTAGAATTTAATATGGAAATGAAAGAGGGAACTTTGATTGCTGTATGTGGTCTCATATAATATTGTTGCCCAAAAAAGTTCCTTGTAGCCTCATGAATAATCCAATGAAAGCGACTGTTGAATTGAACGTATCTAGTAAACTAGTTCAGCAGTTTAATAATGCAAAGGGGTCCCTGTTGGTCGTACACACACTATTTGATAGATTATAACTGACCACAGTAATATTAATACTGTTATATTGGGTGTACTGAACTGTGTCAAAACTGAAATGTGTTAATAAGGAATAATGTGGTGTATTGTAATTTTGTCAGGTCAAAAGAAGTGAATTCATTGAGTTTTATTCATTTTCTCTGGCCGGCAGCCTTAGTTGTGCCAGCACGGACATTGAAACGCACGCTCACACTCACGCTTCTATTTTCTATCTGGTTAAATCATATGATTGCATTAGCCTGTGTCCCCTGACCTCTTCTTGTCTGTGCCATCCAGATAGAGGCACAGAGAGGATTAGAGCACAGTGAAAGGCCAGAGGGGAGCCACAGCTTACATCCACACCGACACAACACCGCTGCCTTTCACACAGGCTTTATAACCTACTGCATTAGACAGCCTGTCACTCCTCGTGTCGTATTATTAGGTAACAGGCTGTAGCAGATCTGCAGAGAAATCATCTTAAAGCAGTGTCTGCTTGCTGTTTAATTGGATATTTCATTGATCTCTATAAGGAAAATCTAGTTTGCTTTTGCAGCCGGGAAGTTAAAGATGGTGCCAGTGACACAATAGTGTCCCTGGAGCTAGTAAATAGTTAGTGTTTTGCTCAACAATGCCAGATCATAAGCTGTGGACCATTATCACCAAAATAAATATATTTCCATTAAGTGAACCTGGATGTGTTTGTCAAAAATACTTGCATTAAGTAACTAAAACCACTCCTCATTCTTGTCCTAATCTTAAAAAGCTGGGTCAGAACCCTTTCTCTTAAAGTATCCTGCAGAAAAACAATAGCCAAAAATAAAAAAAGCTTTTGTTTAAAGTGAAAGGATGTTTAGCAGCTGTTATGTGTGACAGATTAAAAAGCCCTTATGTGGTTGATATACTGTATGTGGTTAAAGATTTCATATATTCTGATGATTATTTTGGATGGCTTGTTACTTTCTCAGCTGTGCCACATTAACATCAACAACTTCCCTCCACCCAAATCTTTTCTGTTTTCTTGCCCCTCTTCACAGCAACAAAAGGCGGGAGATGTTGCCCCCGTCTCCCTGAATTTATTTTCTTGACCTTCACCAAATAACGACCCCCATTTACCCCTCCGCTCATCCCCTCAACTTCAACCCCATTGCGTCCTTCAGTCCCCAACCCTCATTCAACCCTCCACTTAGAATGTTGTTTCAATAAACCTATTTGCATTTGTATGTGGTGTGGTGTTTGTTAGTAAAATGTAAACTCAAAGTTAACCTCGACCAAACTTGTGCTTCTTATACAACAAACAAAATGTTTCTTGGAGGGGGAAGAAATATTTGTGTTTAATGCACGTTGACAAATATGCATTTCCAAGTAAATGCTCCCTTCCTGACATTTTTTGAAGGTTAATGACTCTCTGAAATATCTGGGAGCCACAGTGAACCAGTCCTCTCCTCCTGGTGGCCCCCTGAGAAACTTGCAGCAACTAAAGTAGTTGTGGTTTCAATGTCAAAGGTACCTCAGCAACCACAAAATAGCGTTTCTAACCTTCAGGCTGCCACATAAACACTGACAGAACTGCACATGGTCTCCAGCGGTGCGTACTAAAGCTAACTAGAAAAAGTTATAAAAGAGCACTGGAGGAATTAAGGCAATGGCGAAGAGGGCCTCTTTGATGCTACACTGGTGCAGGCCTGAATATGTATACAGCAGACAGCAATGCTGAGTTGTGGGATTTCATCTAGAGAGTTATGTGACCCTGAGGGAGTACAGCTTGGTATCTGGGTTGATATGGCTCTACTTTAGCCTGCAGCTAACAAAGAGAAAGCTCCACCAGTGAGTGGTCGGGGAAAGCAAGTAAACCGGGGAGTGGATGGGGAAACGGCTGCCATTTATAAATGCAGAGGCATAAAAATGTATGCATATATCCAGTTAAAGAACAGTGCAGTTCATATCACACATGCAAAATGGGCACAGACTTGGGCTTTGAGAGCAGGGGATTTTAAAAGGATTTAAAAAATTGTCTGCGGCATTTTCAGAATCCACGTAAGGATTAGGGTTAGGGTTAAACTTCTTTCCCAGGTCGTTGCGTGAACAGCTAGAAAATATTATTACTAGTGCTGTGGAACGATTAAAAAATTTAATCACGATTTATCGCATGATTTTCTGAGGTTAATCGCCATTAATCACATTGTTATGCACAAAATTGACTAATGAATTCTAAAGTAGTGTATTGCACACTTTTAATTTAAATGTACTGCTATGAACACAAAAGTGCAATAACATGTGATTTGTACTTTAAACAAATAAGGCATTTTTTACCAGGAAATCTCAACTTAAACAGTAATGTAATCAATTCAAATATAAAACCAAAGCTATTTGCCACTGCCAGGGCATTACCTTTTGTCTAGCTTGTTAAAACCATTTACCATCAGAGTCCAGAGCAATAATCATAACATCATAACAGGTACTTTCTGAGTAACAGGTTAACATATATAAATCTTTTTTCTTGATTTTTTTTCTGAGCTGGTATGAGAAGAAACATTTTTCTTTTGTCAGGGAGCAGCAGAAACAGTCTGTGTTCAGAAGCAAGTGTCCCTGTTAGAGTGAGGTGAAGTGGTCAAGTGAGGCGTAGCGACAAGCTGCTGCGTTCCCGTGAAACTGTCGCGATTCTGCCTGCCTCACGCACACGCCCACCCGCTGCGAAGTTGAATTGTCTTGAGCTTTTTGTATGTGATGCACAGCACAAATCACTGGAAGACAGACTGATCCTCGCTGTTTGTGAGTTTCCAGAATCTGTTGCTGTTTACTAAAAAGGACATCAGCAGGAGGGAATTGGCATGGCAGAGCATCCCTGCAAAACCAGATGAAGGCCTATCAGGTAAAGTTATGTATAATTTTAACTTAAGTTAAAGAGGCTACAGCTGTGTAGTGCGCAGAAGCGGTTGCCATGGTTACTCTCCTGCTGTTGTCTCCCTGTCTGCATCCAGCGTAGTCTGCTGAAGCCTCCCTCCACTGCTTGTTTGGGTGGGTGATTTGCAGGCTAATCAACACCCCAACACCTCCTGTGACCCCATGCTTTGCCTGTGTGTATTCAGAGCCGGTGAGCAACGGAATTTCAAAATAATATTAATAATAATAAAAGCTGCGTTAACGTGAGATAAAATAATTGTCTGTGTTAATTAATAAATGTGTTAACGCGATAATAACTCGTTAACTTGCCCAGCCTTACTTGTTACATTATCCCGCATTTGTCACATTAAATGTTAAATTGTTTTTACCAATTTATTTCATCCCACTGCGAGACACCATTACACTCCCCGATGCTGCATAAAGTCAGTTAGACACATGTGCTCATAATCAATCTCCATCTCCCCTTAATCATACACACACACTGCACACCTCATCTCCACCACCCTTCTCCTTTCATGTGGAGCTAATTAAGTAACAGTGTTGCTGTTAATTAATTACCAGACCGCGCTAAAGGCCCCCCTGCTTGTTTGGGCAAATTAACGACGTCCTCATTATTGTTGCTGTCTAAGGAGCGCCCTGGGTTTGGGCAATGTGTTGCATCTGTGTGTCTGTGATTTGCAGGTGTGCAAAGTATTGGAAAAGGGATTGGAGGGTAAGTATAAAAAAGGTGGCTGATTTGAAGGTTTGAAGCTTCAAATATTCTTGAATCTAAAACCGTATCAGTCTGACATGGAATCAGCATGGATACACTCATTCTGTTCAACCCCAAACATTTATTTGGGTTTGTGAAGTTATTGAGTCCAACCATTGACTCTCTACTCCTCCTCCTCCCTTCTCACTCCCACTCTCCCATCACTCCATCCTACCAGCTGTCCATGTCCAAAAATAAAGATCTAAAACAAAGCACAAAGGGACCTCCTCTGCTGCTGGCCTAGTGGCTGTGTTTTGATGAAAGCTTTTTTTAATGTGCCCAGGCGGTGCAGTTTGAATGTGCCAAATGGGGCGGATTGAAGAGGGGTACAATAAACCCACCCATCTAGAGGGTCTGGACACTGGCCCTGTCCAACCATACTACCATTTAAACAAACAAGGGAATGTTCCTGACTGAAGGAACAAGCCATGTTTGTAATATTAAACTTGAGTCTCAGGATTACTTTTCTGGTAAGTTGGATTTGTCTTTGTCCCCAGTGTATTTTCACTGACTTGTAGCCACTACTGGATGTCAACTTCATTTTTACTCCCTGTATGAAATGAATAGAACAAATGTTTTATTAATGTGTGGCAGCATTTCCAGCCCGACAAACATAATGTAATGGGTCATAATGTAATGAGCTTCAATGCTGAAGGGTTTAGCCTAGAGCTCTGCAGACAGATCTTCTCTCTCTCACGCATTTTCATATTTGAAAAGATGTGTAAACTGTTGGCTTCCGTTTTCTCTTGTCTCAGATTTGACTTGAAGGTTAACTTTGCTATCCAAACTGGAAATGTTCCCATGTTTTTGTGTCTATGTGACTAACTGGGACAGCTTTTTTTGGCATTGGTTGAGTATTGAGCGAGCACGCTGCAGTCGACAACAGCAAAAGAGGGCTGCAATGTAATTCTTGCAGGCAATTGAGCCAAAAGTCAAAAGTACCTCCACTAAAGAGCTTGATTTTGCCACTGACAGGCTCAGATTATTACACGTGTCGACAACATAGCAGAAAGGATCCCTACAGACCTTTTTCTAAAGAGTAAGATCATTTTTGTTTAACCTGAAACAGTCACTATATTGCTTGCATCAAAGCCACAAGATTCCCTTGACAAAAACATTTTACCTTGCAGAACACTGGTCTCGTTGGATTACCACTACCTGGATCTGTTTTTCTGTGTTATTGTGTGACTTTGGTGTTTTAAAGGGTGAAAAACACCAAAGACACACAGTACCACATACAACACAAACTAACCAATCCAGGCAGCGGTGGACCAGAGAGGTAAAATTACTGTTTTTGTCAAGAGAGTAAGGTAGCAATATAGTGACTGCTTCTGGCTGAACAAAAATAATTTTTAAAAAAAAGGTCTTTCCCTGCAGGGACATCTATAATGTTGACACTTATAATCAGTGTTGGGCAAGTTACTCAGAAATTGTAATAAATGACTAGTTACATGTAACTAGTTACGTTAATCATTACATTACTATATTACTTTCACTACCTTTAATATACCACTGGTAGTGAACCTAATATCATAATCATAACCTCATCTCACAGTATCATAATAATAACAGCAGCAAGGAGTGTGGTTTTTACTAAACGTATAACTTCTCTTTACGCCACTGGCTGAAATGAAAAAATAAAACAAGTAAATCCAGACTTTTTAACTACTGTTTAACTTTATTCTCTCTGAGTACTCTACTGAGTAAGTGAGTAATGTGTGACTGGCCAACAGTGCTTATGATAACTATCTGAGCCTGTTAGTGGATGAAGCAAGCTGTTTAGTCGATGTACTTTGACAGAGGTCAATTGCCCACAAGGATTATGTGGCAGCGCTGACTGCAGGGCACTTACACACAACGTAATATCAAAATATATTGTTCCGCTTAGTCACACAGACACAAATTACATTAGAAAAAAAACAAAGTTACCCATTCAGGTCTCACCGTACCCATACACTAGGACTGTCCCCGACTAAGGATTTACATAATCGAATCAGAATCGTCAAGTCGTGCCTACAGTCGACTGATAGTCGAATCACGTGTGAGCTGAAGCTAAACTGAGGCTTATTGTTGACCATTTTCTCTTCCCTGCCATTCACTGGTCACTGGTTACAATTTTGGATTCATTCACGCACTTTAAAAACATTTATTGAAAGTTTTTTTTTTCCTTTTTACATGTTTATTTACAGCATTAAACGTTGAAATGTGTGTTGTAACAGGCTGTATATTAACTTATCGGGAGAAAACTGGTAGTTCTATCTAAAATCAGACATTGAGTACCCCAATATCACCAAAATGGCATAATCCCTTTTTCATTGTGAGATTGACAGTCGAATCAGGGGGTCAGCCCTACCATCCACAAACAGTCCTTCCATCAATCATTTATGTGAACATACCACCGCTCCTATGTCCTTATAATAGTTGCAATTGCATTGTGACACTAGCTTACAAGCTAACAAGAAGCATTCTGGAAAGTCATCTGGAAGGTTAAACCTGATAAACAAACAGAGGTCTTGTTGCTGAAACTTGGCAACAGAAAAATTAGGCTCTGTTACCACATTTTAACTAGCATGTATTTTGATGTTTGTCAGACATATTCCATAACGTGGCAAGGCTGGATTACCAACACCCAAAGCAGGCCACTACCCCAACACCCCAGACCTCCAGGTTTACTTCATGTCAATTAGTTTTGGTAATTTGGAAATTTCTTCAAGAATTTGCAGTACTAGAGAAGAAGTTTTTACATCATCTTGTGGCACTTGCTTGAAATAGGGATCCAACAACACATTTTTGCTTCCTAATAGTTAGAAAAAAGCCGATAAAGAAAAAAAATCATGCTTTGTGGACAAAATAATATTATTCTGTGTGACCATCAGCTGATTGGAGTGGTAGGTCCACATCAGGAGTCAATTACCTACACCAAGCCTTATTAAAGCGGAGCTTCAATTACGTAACTGCAGACGTTTGAAGTAGGGTAGACCAAAAGGCAGGCCTTCAGCTTGACTGACTTGGGACCTGATCTGGACTCAAACTCACCTCGTTTTGGAATGATTTCCATATGTGAGAATATCTACATTGTTTGCTGGTGTCTTCACTTAGGTGGCAGTGACGACAATGTGCTTTAACGTGTTAATGCAATGACAAATAGTAGCATCTGTGTTCCCTCGAGGTTTGGCTTTAACATGGACCTGAGTGAGGGGAGGGAATACAGCCATGGGAAGTGTTACAAGAAAGCTAATTTATTCTGACTCATTTCAAGTGAGTTTAAACACCTTGAAAAGGTCTCGACAAATGTGCAATTATTCACTTTAGTAGTTTCTTGCTATCTCTATGAGTTTCAAAATATAATTGTTGGCCGTTGTGTGCTGGCACCATCAATTCATTTCTCAGGGTCAGTGCTTTATAGCAGCAGCCCTCCTAGTCGTGACATCACTGATTCATTACAGAGGAAAGCATAATTGCCTGTGACATCCGGCTATTTGTCAGGAGCATCGAGAAGATCACTACTAGGATCATTATTCTTTTCTGTGAATTATACTTGATACAGAGAATAAGAGATTATTTTATTGGTTCGTTCATGGCAACAGTGAGATTCCATCAGAACAGCAAAGGTGAGTGTAAACAGAACCTGAATAAGACCTTAAGAGGGTTATATCGCAATGTAGGGTTCCTCCATGAAAGCATAGCCGGTATTAGTACCAACCCAAGACAGACGAAAAGATGTTTTGAAACAGCCACACACTCAATTTTTCTATTTCTTTTGACTGATGAGTCTCACTCAGACTCAAGAGTGGGTCCATTTATCCCTCATTCATGTTTGACTGATTGCATTATATTCCAGCAATTCAGACTCTGACAGACAGAAGTGTGGAAGGAAAGATGAGGGGGGGACATTTAAGATAGCCAAAACCATAATAAATGTCATCTGGCTGTCAGTTGTAGTGTTGCACTGAGAGGACTTTAAGATTTTATTTACACTCCAGGGCACTGTGGCGTGGCAGCAACCGGCTAACAAAGGAACCAGGTTTTTATAGACTACACTGCTGTTCTATACAAAGAATTACGTTGTATTTTATTGCTCATAACAGTTTTATATATTGTGCTGAACTGATACTTTGAGTTTGCTTCTATTCACACTGTTTTCCTTAAATTACTATATGCGTGTATGTGTGTGTTTAGGAGTGTGTATGA
This sequence comes from Lepomis gibbosus, assembly GCA_029875015.1. Taxonomy (NCBI): domain Eukaryota; kingdom Metazoa; phylum Chordata; class Actinopteri; order Centrarchiformes; family Centrarchidae; genus Lepomis; species Lepomis gibbosus. The sequence goes on along the minus strand of JAPMOB010218554.1, from coordinate 29,863 downwards.
GATTATACGACAGTGATAAATTCTGCTGCTTAACTCACCCGCAGGGAAACACAGTTTAGACTTCAGAGAGGTCAGTCAATTATCACGTTCTGTATCAAGAGATACACATATACACTAATGCTTACTGCAGTGTACTGTGTTGCGGCATGCACAGGAACCAATTCCCACCCCGCAGGAACAGTGAAACGTGTACAAATTCCCCAGGGAGAGCCATTGGGATCACGACACTGTGGTTCAGAATAAGCCACAAGGCAGTCCTTGCTGCTGATCGCATAAGTCATTATCCTGACCCAAATTAACTGCATCAACAACAAGGGAGGTGGGGGTTAAGGGAGAAAGAGTGAATAAAAAGCTCCATTAGAGACCCGCCGAGTGTCGTTTTCTTTGGAGCTGTAAATAAACTTGGAGAGGTAAAGACTCAGCTCCCCAGTTGCACCATGTAATTATGCCCACATCGTTTGTTTGCACCTCTGTGCTGCGGTACTAAATTACGACATAAAGACAGAGGGGAAAGGGGGTAAAGTATGGAGTGAGAGCAGGGCAAGCAGTCTATCTATTAAGTTATACACGTGAGCTTATGAGTTTTACTGGGCTCTTTAAGTGCTCACTTCCTCAGTCATGTCTCGTTGAGCGCTGTGTTAGTGTTCAAAGGAAGTTTTAAAATGTGGGAGCAGTTCATCTCAGTGGGGTAATAAAGATAAAAGAAATGAGCATGCACGCAAGTTTGAGAGTGTGTGTCTTTTAGTGAGTGTCCCTAACTGTGTTAATGTGCCCATACTGCATGCAGAGGGGCTAGATTAGAGTGAAATCCAGGAGGATACAGCCATCAACATCTTTCACACAACTGCAACATCCACTTGTATTATATATATGGTACCACACAAAAGTGAGTACAACCCTCACATTTTGGTAAATATTTGAATTAAATTTTTTCATGTAACAACACTGAAGAAATGACACTTTGCTACAATGTAAAGTAGTGAGTCTACAGCTTGTATAACTGCAAATTTCCTGTCCCCTCAAAATAACACATCATATAGCCAATAATGTCTAAACCTCTGGCAACAACAATGAGTACACCCCTAAGTGAAAACGTCCAAATTGGGCCAGTTTCCCTCCCCAGAGTCATGTGACTCATTTGTGTTACAAGGTTTCACATGTGAATGGGGGAGCAGGTGTGTTAAATCTGTGTTATCGCTCTCACACTCCATCATACTGGGCCCTGGAAGTTCAACATGGCACCTCATGGCAAAGAGCTCTCTGATGATCTGAAAAAAAGAATTGTTGCTCTACATAAAAATGGCCCAGGCTATAATAAGTTTGCCAATACCCTGGTTCAACAGTTGAAGGGGTACGGGGGGTCAGCCTGTACACTGTATCAAACTGGTCTGCATGGCTGTCGTCCCAGAAGGAAGCCTCTTCTAAAGATGATTCACAGGACAAGCAGACTAAGGACATGGATTACTGGAACCATGTCCTGATGAGACCAAGATAAACATATTTGGTTCAGATGGTGTGTGGCGGCAACCAGGTGAGAAGAACAAAGACAAGTGTGTCTTGCCTACAGTCAAGCATTGTGGTGGGAGTGTCCAGGTCTGGGGCTGCATGAGTGCTGCCAGCACTGGGGAGCTACAGCTCATTGAGGGAACCATGAATTCCAGCATGTACTGTGACATACTGAAGCAGAGCATGATCCCCTCCCTTTGGAGACTGGGCCACAGGGCAGCAATCCAATATGATAACGACCCCAATGTCTTGGAGGTGTGCTTAAGAAGCTGAGGTTAAAGGTGATGGATGTCTCCATGTCTTCAGACCAAAACCCTAAATATCATCTGTGGGGCGTCCTCAAACGGAAGGTGAAGGAGCGCAAGGTCTCTAATATCCACCAGCTCTGTGATGGCATCATGGAGGCTTGAAGGAGGACTCCAGTTGCAACCTGTGAAGCTCTGATGAACTCTATGCCCAAGAGGGTTAAGACAGTGCTGGAAAATAAAGGTGGCCACACAAAATATTGGACGTTTTTACTTAGGGGTTGTCCTCACTTTTGTTGCCAGCGGTTTAGACATTAATGGCTGTGTGATGTGCTATTTTGAGGGGACAGCAAATTTACACTGTTGTACAAGATATAGATTCACTACTTTACATTGTAGCAATGTGTCAAGTGTTGTCACATGAAAAAAAACATATACTGTATATATAATATACCTTTAATATACCAGTTTACACATACAATATCCAGAAATTCAATTCAACACTACTCACTGTTGCCTCACTTACGCGCACAGCGTGACACTTCCAACACCTCTGTTGTTCAGCCAGCTGAACACGATGCAGCCAAGGCACTTTAACGCCACACCTTGATGCACACCCTGTCTGGGTACATTAGCATGTCGTGCATGAATGTGAGAATGTCCGCAAGACTGCTTCCTACAAAACACAGTGTCCTTCTGGGCTGTTTAAAGCTAGTAACTGCCACAGCTTGTTGTAGAGTCAGTTCCTAGAAATACATGATGTTAATACATTTTTATGCTGGGCTGTCCAACAGCTTTGTGATTGTGTGGAGTCCCTCACTGACACTGTCTGTTTATTTGAAAGACTATGATGCTGAGATATGATCTCAACTGTCTAAGCTTTTTTCTAGATAAAATGTTATTCTAAAAAACCATCAAGCCAAATTCTTTTTTCCTTTCTGATTTTCCTTTAAATTATGGAAACCACGCAGGAGCATGTCCAGCTTTTATACGTGTGGTCTGTCCCAATACCAGCTGAAGTACATGTTCACATGTAGTATAGGCAAGTATGTCCCCACTTCTAACAAATGGCAACACACAGAACACTTAACCAGGGCTTCAGTTTCTTCTTCTTTCTCTTTTCATTTACTTTTCTACTCTTATTATATTATACACATATGTGCACTTATGTATCTATTGTATCTTTCACCACTTTGTAATTTGTTTTAATCTCTTTAATTATGTAAATAATTGAGCATTATTATGAGGGGCCGTACAAGCCATAATTCATTCTGAAGCTCCTCTCACATACAGTAAATACATTTTCACACTAACTTTCATTTATTTTCATTCTTACCCCAACACACTTTTATTCTCATTTATTATTCACTCATGCATTCATACATTTTGCTCTAATGCAGTCAATGTATATATATGTATGTAAGAAGAAGAACGTATGTATGTGTGAGAGAGCACAGTGGAAATGGAAGCAAGGTCATTTATCGCCCTATGATTGGCTAAGAAGCTCAAGCACATTCATGTTCAGGTTACGATCAGCATGGAAGGTGGCGATAAGACACCTTATTTTTTCCTCACCCTTTGCGTCAAGTCCTGCCTTACTGTGCTGTGATTGGCTAGCTTGTTACTACGGCTCTTGATGCCAGCTGTGAGCGCAGCTGCAGGGTGGTAGAAATCTCTGGTGCTTCCTTGCATGTGACTTGTTGCATTCATTTTCTCGTTGGTCTCTATTACAAAATGGGAAATATGTGATTAGTTAATTTACCAAACTGACACTGATTCAATTAAGATAATAAGTGAAGCCTTTTCCTCAGATAAAATAACAAATGTTGGTTTAGTTTTTCTCGATGGCAGCATATACTTCAAGATTCAGTGTAATTGAATAAAGTTATGATTATGAATACACAATTTGCTGAGAAGCAAATGTTATATGAACAATGGGTTAAATTGCATTGCTTCCCCTTTGTAGATATAAGGATTTAAAATATATTTATATTTGTATTATTATTATCTTGTCTTTAGGTCAGTAGTGTCACTAGAGTTGATAGTGGGATTTGCAGAAAATTTGGCAGAAAAACCGGTGGAGCTAGGATCCAATCACAAGGATGTGTTCAAGTAACAACCTGGCCAATCTCAGCACAGTAGGACTTGATGCAAAACAGGTGGGGGAAAAGTAACACATGGTTCAAGATCAAGACTGATTTTATATGTTCATTGAATAAAGTTATGGTTATAAATGTACGATTTGCTGAGAAGCAAAAGTTAAATGAACAAGGGGTTAGATTGTGTTGCATCCCCTCTGTAGATATAATTATTTAACATATATTTAAATGTTATAATCTTTTTTGCAGTGATCAAATATACAGCACACGTTCATACACGCACACAGACATATACAGATATGAAATATCTATATGTAGTGAACTTGATGCACACTTTCTGTAACCTAAAACCAGAGCCCACAGGTGGTTATCACTTATACTCTGTTCTTCTTGATGAATGATAAGAAGAGATTGATTACTGAAATTAAATTGTATACTAGCAAATACCTCTTGGATGTGTGTGCATTGGGACAGGCATATGGTCTACAGTTAGTATGAAACAGAAAATGGGATTTTAAAACAAATTAATTTAAAATTCAATTCAACCAATTCCACACACATATTTAGCAGAAATCAATATGCTGAATGCTGCTTTAGGAAGACCACTGAGCTCAAACACATTGCCTATATGGATCTGTTATTTGAAATATTTCCGCCACTTCATATTTTTTGTTGAGGTGTTTGGAAGCTCTGTTTTCACAGTTTAAACATTCAAACCAACTCTACTCTATCCTTCATGAAGTGTATGTGTACATGTAAAATCAATACTGAAGCAAGACTGTACAGTATACATTGTACTGTTGGCATGGTATATGAGTGTGTGCTCAGCTGCTGTGGCTTGCATGCTTTACATTCCTCATCAACATCATTCTCGAAGATAGATGAACATGATATGATCCTGTCTGAACCACATCCAGTATGCGCTTCCATTATCTTACTGAACTATGTTTTCCAATTACTTATGCAGTTTCCCCTAATATGTCAAAAAATAACTGACCTTCCCACAAATAACCCCCTCTCTTCCTGAATAACAAAAATTCTCTTCCCAGCACAGGATCTTTGAACCATCTCTCCTCACAATGAGGGTGAAATGTATGTTGTGCGTATGTGTGGGTTATATTCGGGTGAATGAATGAAAACCTCATGGAACGGCTCCAGGTGAAGGATTGTGAGAAGAGACAGCTGCTGAGTCTCACACCCCTTCAGACTTTTCAGTGCCACATACCCAGCATGCCTTTAGGTTAGGACTCCCCCCAGAACGACTGCTATTGACCCGCCTGTTGGTATGCATGGTTTGGAATCACCACACTAATCCAAGGAAGCAGTCTAACCTCAGAAATTGGGAGTGGAGAAAGCAACAAGCAGGACAGCTGAGTGGAAACATTCACTTTGATCCCTTTCTTCTGCAAGCCTTTCCCTCCGACCACAAACCCCTTTTTTTGCTAAGTTGCACGAACACTCTTTTTCAACATTTTGATTGCTACTGAGGGATTTAATCATCTTGAAACATAAAAAGAGTGTTAAACAGGACATTATTAGACAGAGACTAGTCTTATCACAATACACACTGCTATCAACCCTCCTTTTGTGTTGTGCTGGCATCGGCACCATTTCAACATCCCTCCTAGGGTTTAGACATAATAGGCAAACGTCCCAAAGATGTAGCAGAAGACAGATTGAGGATCACAGATATTCTTGCTTCCGGCAGGTTGCGCCAGGAAAAGACAACTGGAAGAAAGACAGCAATCAAAGCCAAGTAGACCTCAGCAGGAAGCTAGCTAGTTGGCACTAGTGATGATTGTCTATATTATTGGAAGGTGAATGGCTTAGTAGTAAAAGAAGCTGTGCCAGTTTTGTGGTCCCAAAGTGGGTGTTCATCAGTGCCCTATATCCTCATTCAGCTGTAGCACTAGTGTGTTAAAGTTATAAAGAAGGTAGAGATCTGACAAAAAATTTCTTTAACACAGTAAGGAAAATGTACATTTTGCCTCTAAATTGTAGCTGATGTGACGATAAAAGATATTGATTTTTAACTCAAAGAAAAAACAATTCTTGATGGAACACATCTTAACCTTTTCAATAATGACTCAAGACTTTGCAATTGGACCTTAAACCAAGGAGATCTATGGAAGGTCAGGCTTTAGACGGATGAATAACTGCTGAAATTAGGATTTAACTGATTAACAGAAAACTAACCCTAAAGGGCCCTGTGATGGACTGATGTCAGCTGGGATTGGCTCCAGCCCTCCGCGACGACGGATGGATGGATGGATGGATGGATGGATGGATGGATGGATGGATGGATGGATGGATGGATGGATGGATGGATAACCCTAAAGAATATTTATCATCATCTCCTATTATTTGTAATTTCTTTTTATAAGTAAGTCATCAAGCAAAAATGCCCACACTAGTTGCTGGTCTCAAATATAAGAATGTAGATAATTTAAATTGAATATATATGGGTTTTGAACTGTTGCCTGGACAACACAAGCATTTGAAGCATTTTAACCATTTTCTATTTTATGGACTAAACAATTTATTCATTCAAAAGTGGTGACCACTTCTGTGTTGCCTGTATTGTGACCACAAAACATTTCTTGTCAATCTATTGCTTTATCAGATGCACCTTACAATTTCATTAAGCATTTTTATATATGTTTGGTATAAAACACAAACTGTATAGCCGCTCACTGTGTTACTAATCAAGTAATCGCAGTTACCTGGCTTTGGGAGTTGATACAGACAGACCGAGTGAGCTGGCAGCTACCTACACCCAGGATGTGCTGTTGCTTCAGGCTCAGTAGAATTGGATCACTGCCACCTGCCAAGGCTTCCCCGGGAGAATGGATGTTTTTCAGCTACAAGGATGATTTTGGCAGCTTGCACCCAAGTATTATGCTTTTGTACGGGCAGTAGTATTGTTTTGTTCAAGAAACACGCCAAGGACGCAAAGACAATCAGAGCACTTAATTACACACAATGCTAGGTTAAGCTATATTATTCTACATGATTGTATGCATAGAATAAATTGTATGGAGAGAAACTGTTTGCTGGCTGGCTCCCCTAATGCAGCACAATAAAACACAAGGACATCTTAGAGGCAGAACCACGGCCGAACAATACCAGTAGCCAGTAGAGTTTGGCAAGTCCTATGTTGGGAAGAACGGGTGCTTGTGAGGGCAGCTAATTTGATGTGACAGTTTCTGTAGCAAAACATATTTAACATGGTTTAATGCAACTGTAGAGGCTGCTAACAACACCAAGACACCTGTGTGCCACTGTGAGTCTGGAAACAGAGATGTGCATCGATCTGTAGCTGAGTGAGGCACGGCTGAGAGAGACAATCAGACACAACAAGGTGGTGAGACACACAAGAGAAATCCTCATCCACACTGATATGTCTGGGGAAACAGGAGGTATCATGTAGAGGGCAGAGTATTGGCAAACACTGGGAATTCTTTGGAGCTGTTCAACTGAATATGACCTTGAAATGCCACCTGGCAGCATCTGAAGTGTTGACCAAAATCCAGAACATCTTAATCAGTGCTACTGCTGATGAGCTATGGGATGAAATGAACCATGTGTTCTCTTATCATGCATGATATTGTAATTATAGTTGGCAAGATAGTAAAAAAGTAATCTACTTGTTTAGCATGGTACTCCTAAAATATTGACAGTTCATAATGTAAAGTTTAAACAACAAGGATAAAAATGGATGCAGCCAAACCATTGTTTTTTTTTTATTCCATGCATACTTCTTCCTTGTCAAAATCTAGTGCCTACATTCATGGAAATCAATGTAAAATGACTGCATAACACACCCAAGATTTGGGCTGCTAGTAGCCCAGGACAGCTAGCCTGAAGCAGAGATAAGAAGCATGCTACAGAGGTCTGGTCAACTGACTCCTTTCTTATACTATACCCCAGATATCTTTCATTTTCGGACACGTAGTCTTCAGCCTCAATCAACGTGCGACGTGTAAGTGAGGTGTAGAATCATTGGTAAATGGTAATCGGTCTGTACTTGTATAGATCTTTAAATTATTCCAACCACTCAAAGTGCTTTGCACAACATGTCACATTCATCCCATTCATACACGTTCATACTCAGATGGCAAAGGCTGCCACACAGGGACCCAACTGCTTATCAGAAACAGAAACTAATCATTTACACACACACAACGCGACAGCCTTCAGGAACACGGGACAGCCTGAACCACAGCGACCCCAGTGGAGTTCCCGTTTAATATTTAAGGCATTTGAATTACATTATCGACATGATAAAGACATTCTATAACTTCTAGGGATGTCACTGGGAAGGTCTTGTTCACACCTTTTTCCAAGGTCCAGCCTTATGATGGTTTATATGGAATTCAAGCTGCGGTAAGACAGGAAATCATTAAGGCGTTATATATTCATCGACTTATCACTGAATCCGGTCATGTCTCAAGGTGCTACAAAGATCAGGGAATTTGAGATCTTTTATACCACAGAGAGACCTAGTAGTATTTTTATGACAATGACACTGAAGTCGATTTTTCAGAGTTGACTTTTCCAAGATGCTGGTTATATTGAACACCAATTTGAAAGCGGATTTGGATGCGAATTGCACAGACGGATGCATGGCCCTCAGGGGCAGATCTGAGACCTGTCTCCTTTCCACCACCTATAATTTCTTTTAATTTTTAAACTCTGACATGCTATTCAGCATTCTGCAGGTGGAAGAACTGTAACTATAAGGACCATTCAAGTACCAAATAGCAAAGCACCCTGTTTCTCGCTCTTCTGACCCACAACACTCTGCTGCATCTATCCCAGAGCAACCTGTGGCTGGTACTACGAAGAAAGTTTAACCTACTCACAGTTAAGTCAGGGTTATCAAGCAAACTCAGGGTTGACAAACTCTGACAGCCTACACTGGTGTTAAATGTTACTACGAATGTGAATAAGATGTTAATCAGCAGATTCGGTGTTAACTTAATTGGAGTTGGTGCACATTCTCTTAAAAGGGGCGTGTTCACCTGTGCAGCCGTGAAGTTTTTTCGCAATGGTGCATGCTCCGTATTTTCCCCAGACAAATGTCTGATTACAGTGTCAAGATATGAGGACTTTAAAGACACGTTAACAGCTAAATCTAATAGCGGCTGACAAAGTCAGGGAGACTTGTAGGCGTCGCATAGAGTAAATTTGTAATTTCCTTCAATTATTGTAGGCTAATTCTATCTTATGTAATTTATCGACTTTTCTTTTAATTTGTAATATGATTATAATGTGAAGGTACAATAGAACATAAGGTCCATTGTAAGAAAAAAAATGGGGCCAGGGGAGAGGGGTAATAATCTGGGAAAAAATTGAATTTCCAAGATTAATCTACAAGTAAAAAACTTGAGCTAAATTTTTATTAATTAATTACTTCTGATCTATTCCATGGCCCTTTGTTAAGGGAAATTATGTTTTGGTATTCCAAGATTCTCCTCAAAATATGCTCTTATTTCACAAGACGAATTGTGTATAATGAAACTAAGAGCCTTCCACACAACTGTTAGTCTCACAATAAAATGGCATGATTACAGTATAGCTGGATCACTTCTGCTGGTTTCTTTCTTCCCTTGCTTTTCACGCTAAAATTACAGCACACAGTCCAGCTTTGTGGTTAATATTGTTGAGAATAAATGTGAACAAAACAAGAGTACAAAATCTATAACCAAAAACTGTGCAAGCAGTTCAGCAAATGGCTTATTTACACATGCATGATGGATGCTCCATGGCAAAATCTGAGGACAATGCAGCATTCAACTGTTATCTGCAAAGTAATATAGTCCCATGATAAACTCCATGATTTCATTCATGCCTTTGAACTGTAAGTTTTGCTCTAGGTTTTATGATCACCTGTGTGTCAGCCTATATAACTAGCATGGATAATCACATTATTCTGTATTTGCCTATTTTGGGTTTCTGCTTATCTTCTCCTGTGGGGTCCATTCTGTGTTGACCATGCCCAATAATACATTCTACACTGTGATGCTCTATCTACACTATGACTGTGTTAAGGGTGTCTACTTTGACATGCCTGCCTCTCTGTGTGTTAGCTGAGGCTTTTATCAGCAGTGCTAACAGCATAGACCCAATGTTTCCCTCTGTATCCTCTTTCATATTGGCCTGCTTAAGACAACACTCCTAGGGCTAATCTCCACACACCTCTTATCAATCCACGACTGCGTGTGTGTGTGTTGGGCCTGAGTGTGTCCCTGATCAAAGAGCAATGGCTGCATAGAGAAAGAAAAGTGTGGAAAGTGACAAAAATAAAACGGAAAATAGAAGAAGACACATGACAAGGAAAAAAGAGAAAAGAGACAGAGGAAGACAATGAAACGGTAGATGATGAGAGCAGCATTGTGAGTTAGAGTGAGCCAGCGAGAGAATAAAGGATTCAGAGGAAAACAGAAAGGATGGTGGAAAAGATAGAAAGCAAAAGGATAACCCGTCTGTATGGCTACAGATAGCAGAAGTAGAATGCTCAATTAATGGCTTTCTGTGCATTGAGTTCACAAGTGAAATCTGTATAATAGTTGTCAATATAACTCCTCTTCTATTGAAATGCTAACTTGCTTAATTGTTTGTCTACAAACACAGACAGATCTTTGATTCAGTTCTTCACTGCCCAGTCATGTACAGGAAAGTGCGCTTAATTGCCTGTAAACACGTAGGGGAAGAGAAGTTATTGAATTGGAGATAACCTTTGACCTTTGGATCTCTGGATAAGCAGATTCCAGAGTTGAGCCCTGTGGAAATGACATCCAGTTGCTCTTTATGGTGTCTCTAAGCAAGAAGGCAGGTAGCATCACTGCAAAAAAGGCCCAAGTAATTTAGACTTGAAGTGAGTCTTAAAAAGATGAGCTTGTTTTTTTTACACAAAACCTGACAGCAGGGGCAAGGTAATTTCACGCTTCAAGTGACTGAAATGAGTCTATGACTATCATGATGTCAGCTGATTTAAGAAAACGCCTCAAACTAGTTGCTTTGTATCAAAGAAATACTGTATTTTGGGACCGAACAAAATGACCTTTTAGAAAATTATTTTGGGTTTGCTATGATCCCCACAGACTCTAACCCTAATTCTGATATTAAATGTTATCAGGGAATCTTCCAGAGCTGACCAAACACATTTGGAAAACTTCTCTGTCAAAATAAATTCCTCTCTTCAGCCTCTGAATGCAAAGCTGCAGCAGTGACTTCTCAGAAGGATGACTCAGAGGACTGGATCCACCGCAAGCAATGCTGAGGTTTAAAAGGATTCAGCTGCCTGGAACTTAAAGGCATCCTTTTTCATCGGACTCACAGTCGAGCGCTGCAGCGTTGCTCATTCCATCTCTCGTAACAAGTGCCTTTTTTAACCTCTGGGGCACTCTTATCCTCTTCCAGCTCCTCAGTAAATTAATTACCATGTGTTAATTACAGCCAGTACACCTGAGCCCCCAGGCTGCCGGGGCAGGGGTTTAATCAAACACTAGTGACAGTCATTAGCTTCATTATTAAGCCGCGAAGAGCCAAATGCCACTGGAGAGTTCATGGGAACTGGCAGCATCTGGGGGACCCAAAGTCTCATAACACCTACATCCACATGGCTCATGGAGGATTTTATGAGCGGATGGACAGTCTGGAATGTTGTAAATCTATGCCCCTCCTGTAGATGCATGAACTGTATAGAAAGAGGAAGTCTAAATTGCATTTGGTGGAAGACACTTCATTGTTTTCCCTTGCTTGTGTCATAAATCATTCCTGTATACCTTCATGTTTGTGCAGTGACAGCTTTTATGTCTGTTTCAACTGACTGGGGGCGACAGATTCCGTATTCGGAGAAGTCTGACACGGTTTCACTGGTTACACATTCTGTTGTTTCACACAACATAGTATATTTAACATCCACACACAACAGCATGGTTTAATCCCCTACTTGCATATTCATACTGCTGGAGCATCAGCAGGACTGCCTAGGTAGGTAGTGTTGCCTCTATTGAAATGCAGGTGTGTTGTTCATGTCGGATGTTTCCCCTCTTTCTCAATATCTTCAAATGTCACAGTTGACTGGTGCTATATTCCATTTTTTCCCTTCAGGCAAACACACTGAAAAACTAAACAATTTCTCAATTTACATGCATGGAGGGATACAGTATCATTCACATGCACTTAGACACTTTTACACTGGCAAAAACACACTGAGGACAAGGCACTTCACAAATGTCTTGAGGTTTGATTCACACTCCTGGTGAGCCTCCGTCTGCAAAGACTAGTAATCACCGTCAGGATCAAGTAAGAGGAATTCAAATGCCTCCACACTCAAATGGGTGTTAGTTTTTTCAGCTTTAGAACAGAACATATCAATACAAAAGGACTGATGCCATCATATATGAAAAAGAAAAGGCATTCCTTTTCTTTAGTGTACTATACACGAACATGACATGGGTGTGAATGGGCCCTTTTCAGTTTTGTAAAGTTACAGAAGACAAGTGATAACACTCCTGAGAGTTGTAAGCTGGTGAGGAGGAAAAAGAAGTACCCAGCAGACAAAAGGAAGGTGCGGGAAAAGCTTCCACCCACACAGGCAGCACACACTGAGAACACAGAAAAAGAAAATGAATAGACTAAAGATGTGCCGTTTTGAGGCTACAGTTTTTGCCCTTCAGGTGTTTTCATGGAACAGGCGCAGGGAATACTAAGTCCCCACTTCATGAACAAAACAGTCATTTTCCAAAACTTCACATTACACAACTTGGAAGCAAGACAATTTTAGCATCTAAACCCATGGAGGAATCCTATTCTGCATCATGAAATCACATAAATCCAATCTTTTAGCATTTTACCAGGTCATCTGCTGATGCTTTCATCACAGCTCAGCTCAGTTGTAATTACCAATGGCCCCCAAGGGCACCCACACTAATTACAGGTGTTACTGGACAAGTAGACTTTTAAAGACAGACCTGTGTCAGATTCTACAAAGAGCCACTTGTCACACAGGATCGAAGGTGCCACTCCTTTCTAGCCCCCATGTCACCCTAAACAATGCCATGTTGACCTCTGCCTGAACTCGGGTGCTTCATCTGAAATGAAGAGAAGTGTTGTCTCGATGGTACACCCCACGTGACACAAAGCCCATGTGGGATAGAATTCTAGTTTGGGTCACTGTCAACAGGGCAGGCTGAGATGACCCTAAACTACTGAAAAACAATGCTGCTGTTTTAGTCGGCAAAGCACCTACTTGTGTTCAGACCAGCTGAGTGGTGTAGCTTGGGAAACAACACAAAACTGCAACACAAACCCTACCGCTAAGTTTTAACCAAGAAAAATAAACTAGGAATTTTAAAACACAGCTACAAATAAAGTTTCCATATGTTACAGTTCCTATAGTCTGCAGTCCTGTTGTTCATTTTTAGTTGCAAAGTGCAACATTAAGTAAAACAATTGCATGAAATGCTTCATATATAAACATCAGGATACATTTAAATTAGTGATTCTGTGATAATAAAGGGGTTATTATGGAAAAAATATGGATGGCTTTGGCTAATGTTAACAGATAGGGTATCAGGGCTCTACAAACAGATAAACCTCTAGCCCTTATTACTGTAATATGGTTCCTATGTAGGTGTTAGTTCATGCAGAACACTGAAGTTGCATCTGTATTGGGTATTTAGCATTAGCTGATTGCAATATGCTTCACAATGACTGGCTTGTTCACTGCTGTATGGCTAGTAACATCCAGTCATGTTCATGCAGGGGTACAATGCAGACATTAAATCCCTGACACTATATGTTTACTCTGCTGAATGCACTCATACGAAGTTTGCTGCCGCAGCTTCCTCCACCGCCCCTACACCTGGTGTAGTATTTTATAATATAGATTTTTTAAAGATTTTTGAGACTTGAACTCAACAGCCTAACAAATGCAGCGAGCCCTTCAGAAGCTCCGCCCCCCAAACTCAAGGAAACTCATTGTCAAGGCAATGACACCAACAACTGGGCAATACAACAGAATCCAAGGAGTCTGACTGAGGGTAAGCTAGCCTCAATAAGCGAAAGCAATGTTTTATCACTGCGAATATCCAGGTAGCAAGCTACTGTAGCGATGGTGACAAGAAGCCTGTCAATACTTAAACAGGTGTTGAAGCCAAATACTCATCTAAGCCAAAGTCAAAGCTGAGGAGTAGCCTATCCTATGTAGGAATAACAATATCGCTATTAATTTCAACACTTACACCCTCACCCTGATAAAGTATCAAGTACAATATTTTTATTTCAAGTTGGCAAGGTAATATATCCAATATTATTTACTATTGTGGTGTAGCTCTGTTCCTCATTGGTGAGGACATGGAAGAGGAAGAATAGCTGGCATAAGCAGAGGAAGTAGCAGTGCACCTGGGCCCAGGCAAGCCCCCAGGAAGTGCAGCATGCGTTGACTTTGACATACCAGCCAAACTGTGGAATTAAAACATCCGGGTGTGTCACGTGATGCACACTGGCACCAAAGTACTTGTCCTCCTACATGGGCAAGCACTACAGGGAGATAGCTACCACTGACCACTCTGAGGACCCTGAGGACTCTAGCAACCTGCAAGAGTTTAGGTTCTACAATTTAAAGTAACATTTGTGTGTGTGTGTGTGTGTTTTCCACAGAAAAAGGGAAGAAACAGAAACTTCAGACTGGCTGGTGATGGACGATGACCAAGAAAGATTCAGCTGTGGCATTTTTTTCACAGGTGATAAACTTGATGACCATCTACACGTCTGCTGCATCACCCTGATCCCTCTGCCGTGTGTAAATAAGTGCACCTTTAGGGACTAGATTACTGTAGATGTCATTTCAAAGCAAATATAAAATCACCAGTTGACACAGGTTTAGTGGCAACAAACACTAGTGGCTGGTGTTAGTAAACTCTAAAAGTTTTAATCAACATTTGCAGACAAAGCACTTCTATTGAATGTGGAAAAAAGCTCCAACAGTTTATTTTCATTCATTTTTATTCCCATTCATTGCAACACAGTGGCTACACTCCACCACACTGTAAATGTCACAGACAGTGTTAAGTTTCCAAGGCATTGTGAAAGAACCACTGCTGTCTCCACCAAAGGTCAAGACTGATTCTTTTACTTCCTCCCTTCTTCTCACAAAGCTGCACAACAGCAAAAGCTGCTTTTCAGCACGGCCCAGGCCATGACTCACTGAAACACTGAGGCTACAGATGGCTTTGATCTACATAAGTCACTCATCCACTTCACAACAGTGGTGAGCGCACAACATTATGCATGATTCTATTGACGTGGATAAAGTGCACTCTGTACAGGTCTACAGAATCTAAACGATGAGGAAACCAGTGCAAACTTTAAATGTTATCAGGTTCTAGGATGTTTTCCATTGAGTCTGCAGTGCATGAGCAGCCATGGCAATTAATTCAGCCAAAAAAAAAATTAAACTTTTCTTTTTTTTTTGAAGTTGAGATGATTCAACCAACGCACCTGGATGAGGTGGAAGAGGTGGGGACAGTCAGCCTTTACACATTTCGCTTCTCTCTCTAGTGTGACTAACAAATCCTTTGGCATGACCTTACAAAAACCTTCACAGCTGTTCGGCTACTTGGGAGAATAATGCACTTCTTTTGTCCATGCACAAATATCTTTTTCAATTCTGAACAAAACAAGCTGGGGAAAAATTTCTTAATTTGTATGTAGAAAATTGCAGGGAAGGTGAATGCCAGAAACAAACAGGCCAATTTTGCCATTTAAATACACAATTGCCTACCAAAGTTTTGTCAGTCTAATTACAACTTCTGAGGGTTTTGTTCAAAAGATATGCCGAGAAGGCTTGTGATTGGTTTCCAGCCGGTCCATCACCTCTCCACTTCCAGGATCACATGCTTCTCAGAGGTGAACAGTCTAGAAACAGCCAGTCTACAACAATTTGGTACTTCTCTGTTTGATTCAGGTTGAATCTGACCCTTATGGACAAGTATACAAAGGGGATTCAGTCTTCCTCAGGATGTGCACCCATCAACAAACAAAGCTCCACACAACAGCTCATGCTGGGAAAAGGCTAAGACTGGAAACTGGACCAGGACTACTGGATTGAGAGAGGTCACATGGAAAGCACAAACAGAAGTCTGTATGGCACAGTCCATATACATGCATGTGTGTGTGCTTCTACAATCTCTCAAAATCACAGGCATGGTGAGAGAACAATGAGAGAGCAATTCTAAGTGCTTTAAAAAAATATATACCACAACTCATCTTGATGTGACAGGTCTGTGGGGTACTGCGGACAACACCAGAATGGCTCTTAAAGATTTTATTAAAGTTTTATTTAAAAAACTGTCATGTCACCTGAAGTGCAACATTAACACTTAAGTTCACCTGAGGTGCTCCAGTTAAAGTGAAGGACGTGAGAAATTAAATGCATCCAGCTCGGTAACAAAAAAAATGAAATCTGAAAGCCACCTCTGAAATCCTGTCCTGTCTTCCCTCAGTGCTCAGTGTGGACACAACAGGCTGGTTACCTACAGTACCCACCTCACCCTCTTTCTCTCCCTTTCTGTCTCTGTCTCTCTCATATCTCAATGCATTCAGCGGAAAAAAATCCCTCGTTTGATTCTTCTTTTCCAATCATCCCACGCCTCCCCCATGCGCCCCAGTTGTATCCACATGAAGAATATGTAATTACAGGAGAGACCAGGGCTGATAGATGACTGTGTGTGAAGCCACAATGCAGCCCAGGAAGAGTCATTCTGACCAGGGGCCATTATCAGATTAACAACCCCCTCTTCTTCCGTATCTGGGCATCGGCACAATCTCCTACGGGTCTCCTACTCTCTCTTTCACTGTTTAGTTCTCTGCCTCTCTGTTTTCCTCTGGTCTCCCAGACGTGCCAGGTTACATGCCATTGTCCAGCTGGGTGCAAGCTACAAAGCCTTTTACGGAAAAAAGATGTATATAGACGGAGCGAACTGAGAAATCTGTGAAGAAAACAGCAGATGAAAGTGTAAATTTGCAGTGAAGAGGAAGTTATATAAACGCTTTAAAAACCCCTTTAAATACGTTATTATGGGGTCTAATCGCCAAATACTTTTTTGAATTTCTCATATACATTGTAGGGTTTTATTACCATTTAATCTGAAAAGGCACACAGATCTGTTCACATCAGCATTTACATATGATAAAGGATTCATGGGGCTACACCTGCTATATTCATATTCCTAATTTCTAATCAAGAGGGAATCATCACTCCTCATTTTGATTTCTATCAAATAACACTCAGTAAGTAACTGTGCCAAGAGCAAATTGTCAGTTGGTCACTCCCAGTCTCACAGTTGAATCTTCGCAGAGGAGTTATGAAACAAGGATCATACCATTTTGGATATATGGGGGTGCTCACTGTCTGATTTTACAAAGGACTACCGGTTTTCTCCCAGTAAGTTAATATACAGCCTATTGTAATATAAATATCAACATATAATGCTGTAAATAAACATGTGAACAGAAATATACTTTTAATAGCTATTTATAAGTGCGTGAATAAATCAAAAGTTGCAACCCTACCCTTAAGGTAGGTGGGCGTCTATCTGGTACAGCCTGGCTGTACACATGTTTGGTAAGACAAACTGAATCGTGATTTTATGTGAAAATTATTGATGATGGTACTGATTTGACATGGTTGGTGGTATGTTTAACTGTCTGTTCTTATGTGGTAATGAGATGGTTGCTTTGACTGATATGATGATGTAACAGCCTTTGCGCAGTTTGGAGGCTTTATATATATAGATTCATGTTTCAGACATCCATCTGGGAATAATATATTTTATGCCTGTTTCTGCATCGCTTTCCTTAGTGCGCTTGTCGACCATTGTTAACTCAGACGGCAGGGGCAAGTAATGTTGGACATTCATGAGAGTGGCAGAAATGGAATAAATTCCACATGGATAACTGTCTGAAAGCACTTTAATGTTTGAGATCATCACAACCAAAGTGACAGTTGCTTATCTGAAGAGAGATCCTTGGAGCCCGACTTTACAGGTGGTATTCCACGCTAAAACACGTGTGTGTGTTCAATGTTTCTGTTCACTAAAGTAGGCGTGTCTGTGAGGTGTGTATGTGGTTGTGCACACATGCACTTGTGTTTGAGTGAGTTATGCACCGTCCATTGTCTGACATGGGAGACGAGCCCGGTAGGCATTAGCTCGCCTGGATATACACTCATTATTGTTTCCTGAAATACATGGGGAAATTATATCAGCTCACTGCAGTGGAGCGTGGACGACAAAGGAAATGATGGCATCCTTTGTGTAAAAGACAGAAGAGGCTGAATTCAAGAGGCTCTTAGCATGAGGGCTGATGACAGGCGTGATACTGGAGTTTTGTGGTGTAACACTACAGAGGCCCACAAGTGGTCTGTAAATCTGACAGTGCAGAGAGGGCAACAGCATATGGGGCGGCAAAAATCGAGTCAGGTGGGAATACTCATAAACACAACACACACACACACAGCAGGCTGTAATCGCACCGACATGTGTGCGCAGCATGCTCTGATGTCACACAGAAACAGGCAGCTGCCGGCGATCTGCTGTGAGTCTGCGATTGTGACTCTCTGGGGTTCCGTTCTCAGCGTGTCATCACATAGGCGTGCCTCCTGCGCTAACCCCACCAACGCCACCTCGAAGGATTAGCCACCGCGCATGCTGGGGACCACATCACCGCCAATCAAGAATTCATGGGAAATTCAATTTCTCCGACACACTGGGATGATTTGTCCTCTGACACGGGCCCTATCTCGTCCAGCGAATTGTGTTTCAAATTGAAAAACCAAGCGGAGGACGTCATTTACAATGGCACCCAAGCCGAGCAAAATATAGGAATGTGAGGAGGGGCGGTGGTGGGGAAAAAATAGTAAATGTGTGAGTATTTCCAGTCCACAGTGGAGCAAAACAGCCCTGACTTATTTGTTATACTGTTCCCTGTGGTATAAGGAAATTCATCTGCCTTTCAATGCCATTGTACAACTCTGCAGATTACCTCTTTCTGTGCAGCTGGTGACAACAGGGAGGCAATCCGCTCGCAACCTTCCTTACTCTACTTTCCATTCCGGTCCTAAAATACAGATGTTTTCCCAACCCTACAATCATACAGTAATATGGAATTAAGTCAGATGTTAACCCCATAAAACATCATTAACATCCTGCATCCCATACTTATATCTACCTCAAAATAATCTCATCTGCAAGACAAATAAGGAATTGTCATGGCAGTAATGGAGATGGGCCATTGGGACACACATGTTGTGCAGGTGCTAATGGGCTAATTGAAGCCAATCAGCATTTCACACAGCAAGCGTCACCCACATAATAAGGTTGTTGTAAAATTTGATTTCCCCTCCCTGCATTTTTACTCTCCCAATGGTCAGCAGCCTGAATATGATGAAGCATCCCTGAGTTATGCTATTATAGGCCTAGACTGCTGGGAGACCTCCCATGATGCACAGAGCTCCTTACTCTCTATTTCTCTATTTCCATCTGTTTGTATTCTTATCCCATTAATGCATGTCACTAACGTGATTTCTTCCCTCTTTCGATTTCTGCTTCCAGAACTGTGGGATCTGGATCTGCGGTTGCAGGCTGCCTACTACCCCGATTTTCCTGCCCAATGCATGCTACTACAATTATTATTATTAGTAGAACTTGACCATAAATCAATGTGGTGATATTATCGGTGTTTGCAACTCTGCAATTCCCCTTTTGGCAACATCCACCATAAAACACAGCAATCAGCTGTGCGTATGTTCAAAGTACTATTTATAACTATTAAAAAAATCTTTTTAAACTGTATTATGCCAAGTTCTCTTGTTGAGGTCTCATAACTACACATAACAAATGTTTGGGATAATGTTTGTTTATGTTATGTGTTTCTGCAAAGAAGATAAAAAGAATATTGGCTGATAAGTTGGAATATTGGATTTTAAAATCTTCAAACATCAAAATCACGTATCGGTCCCTAAAAATCTGTCAGGCTCTAATTATTAATCCTATTATTATAATCATTATTATTGCTATCATAATTAGAATCTCCCCCACCCAAAACCAGTTGAGGCAGATGGCTGACCTCCCTGAGTCAAGAAGACTGGACCTGCTCTAAATGAAAAGTGCAATGAGATAACTTTTGTTATGAATTGGCGCTTTATAAATAAAACTGAATTAATTTGTGTTGCAGACTTGGCATATGGCAGGGTCACAGGTCACACGGAAGAGGTGCATGGTGGGAGTTCAGGTGAGGGTCCTCCTTCACCTCCCGTCAAGATGGATCCTGGCACCCCAGGTAAGACTTCTCATGAAAGAGTGTAAAATCAGACAAGACCGGCAGGAAATGTGGAGATTCCCCCCCACAAAGAAAAACAGATAAAGATAGAAACTTCTGAAGATAGAGATATTTCCGGGGAGATAATCCCCTCTCTGGATGGGAGATTTTAAAGAGGAGAACCTTTATATCATCCTTCATTTTGTTATTTTATCTTGTCTCTACCCAGCAGCAGGCCTCATGATTTCTTTTTAATCCTGACTGTCTCCTAAGGTTAGGAACACGCATACTGTCAGAATAATTGTTGCCCTAATTTAGTCATTCCAAAAGGCATAAATAAAACTGTTGAAACAAGGACAACACCATCTACTCAACACTCTGATGATGTTCTAATGCAGTATCTGAAAGGTAGCAGGTTCAATTTTTTAAGACAGTTGGCTAAATTAATAAAATGTCTGACAGGCAAAATAGAAAGCACAGCATTCGACAAACTCACCCGCCCATTAAGTCGTTTGTTTGCAAACCTTGACTCAACATCCCTGCTGTCAGCCTTCAGCTACATCTTATTAATTAGAATGGGAAATCTGCATGGAAAACATTCCACATGGCTGCATTTCTCCAAGGTGCACCACTTCTCAAATTTGGTGAGAGCATCCATTGCACTAATTCATTTGAGAGACCTTTGAGGAGTCCTGTAGCTCATGACGACAAACCCACTTGCATAATTATCATGTTTACACACAAGCAGACTTTATGCACACCTGCCATGTCAACCAACAATCTCCAACCCTTTTTAAAAATGCAGCAGTGTTGTGCATTCAGGACTGGTGCTCCTTGCAGATGAGCCACAGCCTAGGTCTTTGCAGTTTGCAGTACTAATGAGAACGTGGTCGGGGGAATTCGGCAGCCATTATGACAAATGTGGAGAGAGACACAAGTCAGAACCATAACACTCCTTTTATACAACACACATACTCCCCACCTAGTGTGTCAAAACACGCTCTAGTGTTGGGCTAGTGGTGGCAGCTGACTGGGAAATAGCTGCTGCTTCTTGGCAACTAGCAGCCATGTTGGAGGCCAGTTCCAGTAAAAGGATTTATGAGGGAAAGAGGAAGAAAGGAGGGAAAAAAAGTTCACTTTCCATTTGACAATCAAAACCGCAACTGAGCGACCAAACTGATGCAAGGATGAAGTACGCAAACACACTCAATCAAAAGTAGCCTCAAAGAATGCTTTTAATTTACACCCACCAGACATTGTTCTTTGGGTACAGAATGGCCAGTGACTGGCCGTATTTCACTGCCTGCAGAGCTGGAGAACACAGAATGGAGAGAGAAAAGGGCTGTGAGAAGGACAAGGTTTAACAGGAGAGGAAGCAGGGGGAATGGGTTTAACAAGGCTGTAACACTGCAGAAAAGAATGTCCTCTTTCCATGGGCCACTGGAATGGGACTAACAGGGACGGACACGGCAGCACACATGCATTCATAGGTCTCAATGGATACAGTGTCGTTTCTTCATCATGGATAAAGTGTTCATCAGCTGTGCACTCTGATGTTAATCAGACTGAGCTGTTCTTTCCAGTGCACAGGCCTCTGTGTACAGAGACGAGCTCAGGTCCGACCAGTGACCAAATATCTTACAGATGATGTCATTCAAGAAGCTGCTTTGCAGACTTTGCTCAGAGAAAGACTGCCAACATCAAAGGATTAGTTAGTATTAGCGGCGTTCTTTGAAAGCATCAGTCTCATAATGTAGGTCTTCTGTCAAAGAAACAGGTCTAACAACTGTAACGTCAAAAGCAACTTTGCAGTAGCCTTACGAAGCACACAATCAGTGCTTTACTTATAGTGGGCTTGGGCATCATTTCAGGTTGGCAGTACAGTACATCATGGACTAGTGCTCCCTTTCACTGACACATGGAAACAATGACGACATAAAATGACTGGATAAATGTACATGAACATGAAGTATCAAAGGTAAATGTAATTCAATTATTTGTAGGTCTAATGACATCTAGAAGTCTAGGCTCATCCTAAGTTAAATTTGGTGGTCTTCAGGACTCAGAGCAGTTTCTTTCCTCCTCAAGTCCACCTCTTTCTCTTCACTCCAGCATAAATAAATGACATGGAACTTTCTGTTATGCTGGTTTTGCACATTACCAACAAATCACTAATTTGTATGTATACATAGCTGAATAAATTGTTTTTATTTTTGTTTGTAGTGAGACGAGGGCCACAACTTTATTTCGATTGTGCAGCCTTGTGTTGTAGAATGTAAATAAATGTACTATAAATCTTGAATATGCCCTACCGTTCCTCTAGCTAGACATCTAGTGGCTGCCTGGTCTTAAAAAGTCTTTATTCGGTGAGGTCTCCTTGAAGGGTTTACATACTGCCACACCTCCATCACACTGGCATGGGATGACATTTATTGTCTGACACCTGATTTTTTATTGGCCTGATATATTACTATAAACTTCTTTTGACTTATTTGATGAGTCATAATGTAGAGCGATAACTTTCTGTGCATCACAGCACAAAGACCTGGACATGCAGAAACACAGACGTGCCCAACAACGACCTACAGTCATCAAAACAACACAGACTTCTTAGCAAAAGCAGCTTTACAGACCTCTGAGAAAGAAAGGAACACCACACTCCGGAAATGGGCTAGTGTTTTTGCACAGTGTTTGGCGCTAAGCTGTTTTTCAGAGGCAAATGAAAAGAAAAGGATGATAATGAAAAAGAGGATTAACCACAGAAAGAGAGGAGAGAACCAGTTGGGCCTGCTGTTGAATACACACAATACATTTCAAAAAGGGCAAACAAGCTTTCCTTTGCTGGCCTCTATTGCACTACTGGAGTGTTGTTCACCTCAGGACTACAACTCTGAACCTCTACGGGGTTTTCTCTGATAGTGTGTGTATGTGTGTGTATTGGGCATGGGGTTCCTCCAAACTACATATTTGCATACAAACAGCCTGTCCAAATTCACAGAGGTGAGAAGGGGAGAGGATGGAAGGAAGGGAGGGAGGGTAGAAAGAAACAGGCAAATATGGTGAGTGTGAAAGTGTGTATGTGCATACGTATGTGTGTGTGTGTGAAAGAGAGGGGTGGGAATGAGGTTTGTCCGTCCTCCTCAGGTGCTTAGGGGCTTTCGATTTAAGCAGAGGGGAGAATCTCATTACCTGAGTGATACACTGCCTGTGTTTACACACGGTATTCCAAAGAGGCTTCGATGCTCCTTCATTCCTCTACCTCTCCCTCTCTCTCTTGGTCAGAAAAAAAAGAAACCAAAAGTTCCACTTGCATTAACAAACGTGCCAGCTTAGTCACAGAGGAGGCTGAGGGATCAAATAGCTCTTGTCCCTGGAGCAGGGCTGTCGCAGCCAGGACGCTTTGATAGAATTACTTCACTGAAATATGACCACCAATGACAGCACTTGAGAAGCCACACTGGCATGAATAATGAGGAGGGACAGGACTATGAAGTGTGAATGTGCTTAGTCCCATGCTGAACTCACTGTATAATTATCAGATAGCAAAATACATAAGTCCTGAATTTGACAAACTGACTCACTAATGTCCAACCCCCCCCCCAAAAAAAAAATCAGATTGCAACATATCTTTAAACCACCAATTAATAATTGTACTAACTCTCACTTTAACTGCAGTCCGCGAAAACATAATCTCGATTTATCGGTTACAATCAGTTCACTCTTTTTATGACTTATTTGCATTTCATATTTTTAACAATCTTCAAGTTCTATGCTTCTCAAACAGTTTTACTAGTTGGATCTCATCTCCTATTCATGACTAACTGGAAGTCCCAAACATGTTCTATCTTTAGTGACTGGTGTATGAATGCACACCTGAACAGCTCACCTTCTAATTACTAACCTGCATATTAAAAACCACATAATCACCCCCTTAGTTTGCATTTAAGTCTATTTTTAGCATCCCAGTAGCTGACTGCCACTTGATCTTTGTAAGCCGCTCTGTCTCACCATTTACGCTGCAGAAGACTGAAATCACCTGACGCCACTGTTGTGACAAGCAGCAATCCAAACAATAATTCAATTTGTCACTGCTTTGCATCTTTATTCTCGCCCAAAGGCGCACGTCTTCTTTCAATCACGCAAAAGTAAACCAGATTGAGAAGGCGGGGGACACTGAGGGAGAGAGAGAACGAGAGATGGAGGTAACAAACAGTGTAGGAGCCAGGCAGAGTGCGTTACATTGTTGCAAGCGTCAGATCACATCATCAGCTTACAGCCTCGTCTTTTTCAAGTAAAACCACCGCAGTTTTTGACAGCATGTTTGTTAAAAACCACCCCAGGAACATGCAGAGTTTAGATGAAAGAGGCCTCAGAGTTATTGCTTTTTCTTTCTTTGCGCTTCTTTTCTTTTCTTTCCTCCCACACACTCCCCACTGCCGCCACCCCTCCCCTGATACTCCGGTGCTCTAATTGCTATCAACATGAGTCACAAATGTTCAGCCCGTTTCTTTTTCCCAGGGACAAGAATTATTACTGGCAAGCTTCACATCTGTCAACACATGCTAATTCAAATTTTACTGCTTCTGGTCACCTTGTGTGTGTGTGTGTGTGTGTGTAGGTGTGTGTGTGTGTGTGTGTGTGTGTGTGTGTGTGAGTGTGAGAGAGAGAGAGAGAGAGAGAGAGAGGTTGGCATAGTGAGCAAGCACGTCATTCCTGGTAAAACTTGGGTGGCAGTGTTGCCTTTGAACTGCAGACAGGGCTGAGTTTAAGTCTGGGTTTGTGCTCCAAGACAAACTTCAGCTACCTGGGAGCTTAGGATATTAAAAAAGGGGCTCTTCACCATTAAACTAAAGCAGAATGCTTCACAGTTCTCTGAAAAGTTAGCACTATTCTGAAATGGATTTACATATATTCACAAAATCCTTAAAATCCAGGTTATCTGAATGATTATGGTTTCATGTGAAATTACTACCTTCACCAAAGAATATTTGAAGAATGCAGTTTCTTTTTACCTGTGAAGAAGAAAGAAAGACAGTAGTCTTTAGCTGTTTTAGAAGAGAGGGGGGACAATTTGATATGATGAGAACGAATTACTCTTCAGACAAAGATGGTGACCAGGTTTAGATGAAAATGTTGAAACACAAAATGGTGATGAAACTGAACCATTCATGGTCTCTTGATTAGCTAATTATTTTGTTTTTAATTAAATATATATGATGCCCAATATTTATTGGAGATTGCAAAAATCTACCCATGGATTTGTTACACAAAACTTGCCGTACAAGTACACACAGAAAATATTTTAAAATGACTGAGCAACATGCTTTAAATAATAAATTAAATTTAAATGAATACAAAATACATAAAACCTCAATTTCATCAAAGAAATGTATGCATTACATATATATTTCTAGAGGAATTAGCAAACTGCAAACTTCCAAAAGTCCCGACCACACAGATCACCAAGGGGTGACACCACCAGCCCTACAATATGCCCACTGCACATCTAACCACCCAACAAGTCCCCCAAAGTAAACAACAAACTATGCTATTTATGTGTGTTGTGTTATTGTCTGACAGCGCCTTTCAAACCCACTGAAAATTACTGTTAAAAAAATGACTCTGGTCTGCCACTGATATGTTACCTTTGGTTAGCTCAAGGTACAATAACCACCCGCCTTTCGCCCAATGACAGCTTAGATAGGCTCCAGCCCCCCTGTACGCAGGATAAGCGGTTGACGATGGAGGGACAATAAGGTGGTTAGAGTTGAATAAATGGTTAGGGAAATATGATAAATGGTCATGGTTAACAGAAGCCAAAAACATTGTTATTATAAATCCTTTGTCAGTAAGAGGCATGAGTGTAGGTTCTGATATATCGCAAATATATCAATAAACTGTTAGGCAACTCTTTTGTGTGTTTACTTGTTTTCTAACCAAGGACAAAGTCAATTTTCTTTCTTCACCTGACTTGTGTGGAAGGCTTCATGCTGTTGTTGTGCAATTGGCTTAAGACGGAAACTGAAAATACCTAGGTCCCCGGTGAGAGGCTGGGTTCAGATGGGGAGGGGTTTGATAGAAAGTGCGATCGGCCTAGCGCCAAGGGAGGAAGATCCAATCTCTAAATGTGTTGCTGTGAAGGTGAAATACTGAAGGAACCCTGCTGGGCTGCATTTCACAACTCTCCAAGGGGCTCTATAGGCAGAGCTTTCCCACAGGCACACAGGCAAACACATATCTCACACCACCCCCTCACACACACATAACAAACACAAAAACCAAATAACTGCAAGCCTGTATCTACATATCCTTATGGTGAAAACTTCTCATCTTCACTCTTGGTCGTTTTAAGGATTTAGCTTCAGGTAAAGAAATTTTGGGGTTATGAACAAGAATGAATCTTTACACGCTGCTATTGGAGAAGATTTAGTGTATTGGAGATGTAATGTAGAGTGTTTGAGGATGCCACAAAAAGAAATGTCACAGGGTCATTACATTAAAAAGTTAATCTCCTTAGGAGCTTATGGATACTTGTGAAATTCATGGCAATCTACTTATTAGATTATGAGATATTCTGCGTGCAAAGCTGACATTTTGGCCCAAGAAAGTGTTCAAAAGGGAAATGTAATATCCTCTGAGAAGCATGAATGTGCTCAAGTAATTTCACGGCAATCTCACAGAAAGATGATGGTACATAAGAAAATATTGGCACTGAGTTGAGCACTAGGAGAAAAGCTCACGGAGTGTTTAAAAGGGAAGAGGATTATCCTCTGGAGAGCATTAATATAATATGTCAAAGGGATAGTTTGGGTATTTTGAAGTGAGGTTGTATGAGATCCAGAGTAAGTGTATTACCTACATTAGACAGCAGTCAATTTACTGCTGTGGATAGGGGCAGCAAAAAAGCTTATTTAGCACACAAACAACAAAGGCCCACCTAAAACAATCAATGTCAGTTTAAGTGCACGCTATATTAAGAATATTTTTACAGCTCTATGTTGCCATCAGACAACCATATGGCTCTAACCGCAGATCTTTTGTATTCACCATGCTCTGGTGTATTACACGGCAGATCAGCTGTTTTTTTGCCTGATGCTGACACATGGATTCACAAGAGGGCACCAAACTTTTTAGTAAATCCTTTTTGGACAATTCACCTAGTACGTTTCATGGTATCCTGGCCAGTGGTTTTCAAGATCTCTTGCTCTTGATTGGATGAACAATGGATAAACTAATGGTCAGACGAGAGCATCAGTAAAGGGGCAATGCATGATGGTCAGCCCAAAAAGAAAAGTTGATTTTCTTTTTCCCTGAAAATTTAACTTTTGGAGATTTGGATTTAACCAGATAATCTCAATATGACTGTCAGATATTTATGCCAGAGCTATACATGAAACATGCAGGGCCTAGGAGAAGTGAAAGGCAAGGGGCCACTCTGAATTCAGATCAGGAACCAAACCACTGGAAGACCCCAACAGGATTCCAGTGTGGGTTGCCAGGGCAACATGAACAGGAACGTTCAACCATGGCAGCTCTGTGTACAGGGACAAAACTGGAAAAACAATGAACGCATGTTGGGTACATTTTTGCACTGTCACAAAAGAAAGAAGTTAAGAGAATGTCTGGGATGAGGGGCTTTCTTGTGGGCTTGTCAATTGTAATTTTGCCTTCAAGGGTTTCCACCTTTCCAAGCTGAGAGGGCAAGTTAGGAAGCAGAAATGAAAAAAATAAGTTGTTTAGCAAGAGACCACACACACATCTTCCCCATTCACAGCACTGCAGGAAAAAAACAGATAACAATCTCTCTGCCTGCTGCCAACAGCATCGGACCATCTCAATGCTTCTATTTAGCTGCTGGGCCGCCAGCATCCACCTGCCATCATGGACACTTAATTAGACAGTAACGCTACAGTGGCAAACCGTTCCCTGTACTTTCCGAAGGTCTTATTAGCAAAGTAACCATGACATCATAGTGACAAATTCTACCTACAGCCAAGTGGAAAACAGCAATCCCATGCCAACACTGAGGCCACACAAAGAGGAGGTGTTAGATAAAGATCTTATCGATGGATAAGCATGATCATCCACAGTGCTTTCATGTTTCAGACAATTAACTTGCCATGGTAGTCTGTGTTAACCCTGCCAAAGATCGGACACAGATGTATGCATGTCATGCTTCAGTCAGGAATCTTAGCACTTTAGACTCTGTAAAAAATCATGGCCCTGCCTCCAATAAGCTGGTATATTTAGTAGTACTCGACTGAAATCTTTTAGGCTTGAAAAGCATGCCTTCATATAACTTGATACATTTATACTCATCCATTTAGCTGACGCTTTTAAGAAGACTTACTTTATACTTAATACTTTATTGTCACATTGCGAAATTCATTCCCTGCATTTAACCCATCCCTCAAGGGACCACAGTACAGTGCCCGGGGACCAACTCCAGATGTATATATCAGTGTCTAGTCAATGGCACTGACTGAAGAACCTAACATGTTTTTTATGGTGAGGGAAACCGGAGCACCTGGTGCTAACCCACACAGACACGGGGAGAACACTCCACATAGAAAGACCGGGGTTTGAACCCACAACCTTCTTGCTGTGAGGTCACAGTGCTATCCACTGGACCGCCGTGCTGTTATCCAAAGCAACTTACAATTGTTAATTATATCAGAGGTCGCACGCCTCTGGAGCAACTAGGGTTTAAGTGTCTTGCCGAAGGACACTTTGGTGGATGTGTCACAGTCGGGATCTCTCAGACCACAGGCGTGTGTCTTATCCACTGCTCCACCACCACCCACCATCATACAATATGAAAACACACATATTACAAAGAATTAATGCATATGGATGTGGAGTTTGTAAACACTTTTAGACCTTTCAAGAGAGTGCCCGAATAATCTTTCGAGTAGCACTCCTTGTGTGCTATTTTCTTACAGTGCTACGACAGCTAGTATCTTTTAAATGGATTATGTATTTTATGTCAGAATGTTTTACATAACACATTTAGAATAACATTACCCCCAAAAAAGACGAGCTTAATACAAAACATTATAAAGAAAAAAACTATTCTGGGCATAATTCACAGCAATTCAATTTCCAGGACGCCACAAAAGCTAACTACACCTGTGACAAACATAACATAATTTTATTAAGCCATATTTTAAAATATTTTGCCAAAAATATCATTTATATAATATCACAGTTTATTTGGTGGGGTATTCCTTTAGCTGGAAAATATGCTTTCCCTTTAAAGGCCATTATCAGCTTGACTTAACATCACAGCGATCTATCAAGCATCAATCATCAGTGAGAGGAACAACAAGAGCCATTTGATGTTGCAGAAAGACACTCAACTGTGCTTAGATGTGTCCTGACGGCCATGTTGGATGGAAAGCCTGCTCTAATGGTACTGTGCTTTGTAATTTGGACACATTTACCGGATTCACAATAAAAAGAGACCGAGGAGAACCAAGCAAACAAGTGTGCTGATTTACTGTTGGGGTTTTGGAGTGTCTTTAAGCAGCTTTATGCAGAATGAACAAGGACAGACAAGATAAATGACGAGAAAGGCTCTCCTCACATGCAAAAAATTTTCCACAGCAGAACAACCAGGGGCCAAATAAACTGTCTGTTCACTACGTGAAGCATGAACAAATGCCTTTTACATTATGTCAAGAC
>JAPMOB010218553.1:0-10579 GCA_029875015.1 Lepomis gibbosus | reverse complement strand
AACTTTATGTCCACTGACTGCCTGGAGGGTAGCTAGTGTTTGGAAGGGAGAGGAGAGCTGTGTGCTGCAGCTTGCTGTTTTTGAGGGCGTGTCGGAGTAGCTGCTTGGCGAGCGTTATATGAGGCGCGTTTAGCTTTTATACCTGTGACGTCACAGAGATGAAAGGGAAACAGCTGAACTACAAACGAGCTGTTTTCAGTTCAGAGCAGAGTTTCCTGTGGAGATGAGAACTCCCTTTGGGCTTTTTCACTTTGCAAACCTGTTACATGGACAACAAAGAGATATAACTCAATAAAGGAAGGAAAGGCCAAAAAGCATAATAATAAGTAGGACATCCTGGTACTTCTGGCTTACTACACTTGACATACTATGTACTGGGACATACTAAATCTTTTTCTGGCACACTGAATAGTTTGGATATTCAGTGTTTCCCGCAGAATGATGGACAACTTGAGCTCCTCTGCTGACTTTCTTTATCAGTTGTCTATTTATTAAGTCGCATAAAAGACACAGAACTCGTCTTCTGGATTTTTCCACCAGCGATTCTGTTTTCAGAAGATGGCGCGCCGCTTGTGGAGGAGAGTTAACGACGTACCTTTGAAAACAAAACAAACGTGGAAGCTAACAAATCTGCTGCTCTGATACGTTTACTGTCCCTTTATCTGGTCTGTGCTTGTAACAGATCCACCATGTCTGCAACAACTCTTTTGGTGTTTTCTGTGCTCTCATGTTCTTCAGCGGATGATTACTAATGCTTGGTGATTTTGGTGACCTCCCAAACTCTCCTCTATCTCCACCTTTAGGACAAAAGTTCCACTTGTACAAATAAAAATGTTCCTGCATCTGTGCTCTGACGTTTCCGCTTTTAGAGGCTCCCCTTCTTTCTTCTTTTGTGATCACCGAGTCCTTTCTGTTTTAGGAACTCCACGGGCTTC
The DNA here is from genome assembly GCA_029875015.1 of Lepomis gibbosus. Lineage (NCBI taxonomy): Eukaryota > Metazoa > Chordata > Actinopteri > Centrarchiformes > Centrarchidae > Lepomis > Lepomis gibbosus. The sequence goes on along the minus strand of JAPMOB010218553.1, from coordinate 9,644 downwards.
ACTTCTGCACCGTCCCAGCACCCCACATATCTGCTTTGACAGGCAGGTGGTCTGAGGTGACTTGGAGCTGTTCACCTTATTAAAAGCTCCAAACAGAAGCAAAAAAATCACATGCATGGAAAGGTCCATAGCAGCAGGGAGTTTATAGGTTAACAAATAATCACCTCATGAACTGCGTGTGTCCGGCGGCTGGTTTCGGCGAGCTGAGCGTCCTCATGTGTTCGGTTCTGTAGCTGAGCTGGACACAGGTGGACAGCTTACTGGACAGGAAGCGCAGCGGGTAAAGACTGAAGATCCTAAAAAATTAAATGTCATAAAGAAAATACTGTTTTCTGCCTCGACACTTGTCAGCGTTCCTGCGCATGTTATTTGCTGCTTTCACACAATAATAAGATCAAAACATCTCATTGGTGGAGAGTTTTAGTGTCCTGTGGTCGTAATCATGGATTTATTTATCTCAGCACTGAGAGAGTTTTGAACCTGACAACAGTGAAATTCTCCAAAGAAATCCAATAAAATATCAATAAAGGTTTGAACTTATAAAAATAAAATAAAGGAAGTTAGAAAATACTGACAGGAAGACGAACACATTTGGCATTTGTTGATGATAAGAGAATATGAGCAGCCTCTTCCTTCTTACCGGATGTTACAGATCCAGGTCCATATGGAGAGCAGCCAGCCAATGAGCAGGCAGAGCGGTACGGTGGCCTGTTTGAGCAGCTCCACGATGATGCTGGCCTCTCGACCTTCAGACTGCCAGTGTGTCGACTTCAGCGGCCCGTCGTCGTACCTGTCCAGGAAGAACAGAGGCTGGCTGTGGGCGACCGTGTGGAACATCTGGAGCAGAGGAGAGGAAGGGGCGTGTTAGGGATACACACGACTACCCGCTCACATGTAACCTTCGCTGCTCGCACTCATGCACTTTACTCTGCACATCTTCGGCCACACATTGTTTAGGAAATTCAAGTAGTAGATTAAAAAAAAAGTCACTTAGAAATATTTTTGATCATTCACATAAAACAAGGTGCAAAATAATCAACTTTAAAGTTTTAAATATCAAATGACTGGACATGAAAATTTATAATATAATAATGTCACATTCTGATGGTGAGTAAAATGATACTCGCTGCAGCGTTGGCAGAAAAACTTACAGACATTCTGTTATATCAGCCTGAACTTTATGTTTCTTACATGATAAAAAAGAGAAAACAGGATTTAATTAAATGAGAAGCAGCACTGACTTTCACCTCTGTCTCGTACCTGTCTGAGCTCAGATTGTGGATCAGTTTTGGGGTCGGGAACTCCGTTCTCGATGGGGTGAAGCTGCGACAACATCACCTTCCTCTGCTCATAGTGGACGAAGATCACCTTCTGCTCCTCCTGCTCTTCTTCATCACCTGCAGCCTCCTCAACCTTCTCCTTCTTCGTCTTCTTGGTGTCCTGCTGAGCTGCTCCTCCATCTAGCAACGGCAAAAGACACATTCATTATCAGCTCCTGAAAGCTTTCTTTATTCAAAACTGTGAACAGAAAGTCCTCCTACTAAATGAAAATGGTTGGAAACTGGACTTTTGTCTCCTTGGCTACTAACTAAAAAGCTGATTCACACCAAGTTGGAGAAGCTTCTGCAATGAGACATAAACTCCCAACACAGCAGAAAAATCCAGTCCTGCTGTACAAACCCAGAGAATATCAGTCTGAGGGTCTTACTCTGATCCCGGTTGAGGACCTGGCAGGTGAAGCCTGTCTTGCCAATCTCGCGGTTGATCTGCAGCCAGTGTTTCTGGGGGAAGATGGTGCTGAGGTCTCTAAGGAAGCTCTCCATTCCCTCCTGACCGTCTTTGGGTAAACTCCACGATCCCAGCACTGACAGCTCCACCCCACTCTGGGCCTGCATCTGGGAGAAAAAGATGGAGGAAGGCAGTGAGGGGGCGGAGAGAAGGGGAAAGGGTTAAAAATCTGGTTTTATTGTGATTTAATATTTAATATTATGTTGTGTAATCCGCCTTCTGGGGTTTTCAGATATCACCAGTTATTATCTCCTGGAAAATCAGATGTTTGGTTCAAGAACATGGGGCTAAATTAAATCCAGACCTGAGGGGACGCAGCGCTGCACTGACCTGCTGGACATACTGTTTGACCTGTCCGGGGATAAACGGGTAGTGGATGACGGCCAACACGACGGCAGAGTCGTGGCCGGAGATCCAGCGGCCGACCAGCAGCCCGCTGTCCGCCCGGTTACAGCACTGCGGGAAGAAGATCTTCAGCACCATGACTGCAGCTCCGTGTTCAGCCTCCAGTAGCTCTGACGACCTGAGAAAGAGAGAAAACAACAACCAGGTCAGGTCTCACTGTAGTTTTTAACAAACAAACAGGAGGAAATGGTGAATTTCTTGGGGACTATTTTCAGCGGAGGATGAATCCTCATGTGGGGTTCCAGTCAGTGTTTGGGGCAGCAGGACGGTGTCTGTGAGTCAGAGTAAACTACAGTGTGTGTGTTCATGCTGATGAAGGAACATGTCAGCCAGTGCAGCAGTGAGGCTCTCTGATGTGTTTTAATAGTTTCTGGACACCAGTTGAGCTCCATGGCTCAGAGGAAGGAGAGACATCAGGCTGTGAGACACACAGGACTTCCTAGGAGACACATTCAGTGTTGGTTTGGGACCTTTAATGGGATTTCTTGACAATGATAGATAGATAGATAGATAGATAGATAGATAGATAGATAGCGACTTACAGTTGCTATATATATGTGAGAGGTCGCACGTCTCTAGGGGTTAAGTGTCTTGCTCAGGGACACAATGGTGTCTCACAGTGGATTTGAACCCGGGTCTCTCACACCAAAAGGCACACATGTTATCCACGGCACCACATCACCACCCCGATTATTTTCATCGTCGATTATTTTCTTGATAAACTGATTAGTTGTCTGGACTATAACGTGTCAGATGACGTCCTTAAAGGTCTTGTTTCGTCCACATCCCAAAAGGTTTCAGTTTACAGTCATAGAGGAGGAAAGAAACCAGTTGTCAAATTAAGCAGATCAAACATTTATGGAACATTTATTGAACACGGCTCTAACAGATTATACCCGATATATTCGGAAATCAAATATCTTTTATTATTAAAGAGAAATATTCCTGTTAGCGTTTTGAAGGATGAGCGCGACGGCAGGAAAAACATTAAATGTCCTGATTTTTGAATGGAGTTTGGTGGGAAAAACGGACCACGTATCGGAACTGGACGGTTGGCCTCGTTTCATGTCCTTCACATATTGAGTTGGAGCCGGTTGCTGTGGCGACACATTCAGCCCGAAGCGAGGTTTACATTGATTTCAGAGAGAAATAACCAGCAAGGAAGAGCAGGAAAGTAGGTTAGCTGTAGTGTTAGCAGCCGAAAAACAAATGTGTGGAATTACCGAGAGAATAAAGACATATTTACCGGATGATTCGGTTTTTAAACTCGTGAATTTCTCCTCTAAGTTCGCCACAGCCCTTCAACTACAACTGTTTAAAATCAAACTTAAGTATCTGATTCATTCTACTTCAAACAACGGAGAGGTTAAACTGTATAACTGCAGTGTAAATACAGGACGTCTGTGTAGAAAAACACAATATTTACCTTCTTTAAAACCGGCACAAGGTTTCACCTTTCATAACGTCGAGTGGAGTTTAGCTAAGTTGAGATCGGCGCCATCTTTTTTGTTGACAGCCCATCGCGTTAAATGCTCCGGTGAGAAACACACGTTCCTGTGTGTGTTCCTTTTTTTTAATCAGCGGGCGATCTGTATTTACATGTTTACGATTCAAGATGATAAAATTCAGTTGGAAAATCTATTGTAACAAGACAAAAGTGTTCAATTCAATGTATATTTTTGTCGAATCCATCAAATGTGTTTCCGGTGTCCCGGTTTCTTCACTTTATTAATTTTCTTAATTTACCGGAAGTTTTTATTAGCATGCTATCGAGTGTGACTTGACACTGGTCTGACCATATCTCACATGTTAGAGATCTCTAGCTATTAAAACGGTCTCATTAACGATATTTGCTGCGATTTTATCAATGTCACTCTAATAATGAGTAAGAAAAAACGATGCTAGTGATAATAACACTGTGTCAATCCCACCAGCATCAAGACAGAAACAATAAGGCACGAAGACGTCCGGTGAAATCTTTCAAAATAAAACGATCAAGCCCTTCGAGATAAAGATAGTTATAGGCTACTAAGTCCATGTTAAACCATACGGATGGCAAAGAAATAAACGTAAGCAAACGAAAACGTGAGTGTGTAAATGGAGGTGAACAAAATTTCAAATTAGGATTCTGGAAACAGGTCACTAATTAGGACGAAATGCATTTTTTAAAATGTAAATGTACCTTTGCGAAGCTTATGTTTTTTTTTGTTAAAGGAAGATTTCATGGGGTGTTGTTGTACTCTACTGTGTTTAGAGTTACTGTTTGTGGACCAAACTTTCTGGCCTTCATTAATGTATTTCTTTACTTCAGTCATTATGTTCAAACGGAAATTTACTTATGTTTGGACAACACTGTAGAAAACAAATCTGAATGCCTGATAAGCACATCTCAAAAAAATATGTTTGTTATTTTCTGTTTTTCTAATGAAAGTCAACAACTTAAAACTGATTTAATAGTTTTTTATTTTACTACTTTATTGTAATTAACATAATTACCAAGCCCATTCTCATAATGTTTCAAATGTTATTGGTGCAATAAGAAGAAAAAAAAATATTAATAGATATACAATAGGACAAGAAAATAAGATAAAAAAGAATGCTTTTATAATAATAATGTTCCTACCAGTAAACTCCCCGTGTGTGTGCTGCTGCTGTCAGAGTTGTTGGTGAATGAGGAGTTGGCCAACTGTAAAGAGATTTATCTCCTTCTGCAGTGACACAGCAAGAAAAGAGCGGGACGAAAACCTCCAACAGACTCAACATAACAAATGTATTGTTGGGAAATTATCAGCATAAAACGCTTTAAAGTTAAAATGTCTTGGCACAAATAAATAGTGACGTGCGATAAAAAGGTTTTTTTCTCTTTTTGTGTTAAAATAAAACATGATTAAGAGATTGCATTTTTCCCTCCTACCTCGTGTAAAGTTACTCTCCTTTTAAAGTCCTCACAGTGGCTGCTGGTGTATCTTAAAAGTAATAATAAAATCACACTCATTTAAAAAAGCCTTTTAAATTGCTTTAGATTATGGTATCTCCATGTTAAACGCGTTTCTTGTTAATATTTATATTTCCTTATGTAGCTATAGATATTTCTTATTTTTGTATTTACTGCAATTCGTTCGTATATATTTTATTTTACATAATTTACTTTATTTTTACTATATTTATTTATGTTATTGTATGGCTTAATGCTGCTTGGACTATTTCCTGTATGTTTTAAACAGAATTTATTTTTTAATACGGTCTATTAAACAATAAACTGATCTAAATAAAGAACTACATTACCCAGTACCTCTAGCTAGAAACGATCGCGATGCCTTGTGGGTAATCGGGAAGTAAATAAAGGCACGTTGAAGCTCTGGTTGAAGATGGAGCTTTCGGAGCGGAACCAAACCTCAGCCATGAAAAGATTAAATAAGTCGGATATTTTACGGGACTTTCAGGTGTCTTTTTTCGCTATGAGCCGTCTGGTTTCATTTCCCTGGACTGTGAGTAAGACTGAGTCCTTTTTTAAACACCGTTTCCATTCAGCCCACAGAGCCTCACGCCAAACTCCATTCAAATATTTGTCCATCCGCGTTTCCTTGCTCAGCGGAAAATGTGCTCAGTGTCAGAATAAGACAGACGTTTTTTTCACAAATCAGAGGACGATTCTGCAAAATCCGGCACACATATGATCCACCTGCAGGTCGGGATTAAAGCAAATAATCTAATTTGTTTCGCTTCAGACAGGACTTTCTTTAAGATAAGTGGCTTGACTGTGCGTTGAAAAATGCAGAATTGAGTTGATTTTAAATGTTTTATTTGTCCCACACATACAATTTTAAGATATAATGTTCTATCAAATAGTACAATGAATGAATGTTTGAAGGCAGCCATGGAATATTTGTACATCTGCACCGGATTTTGTGGTCTGTGGAAAATGCAGATGTGGAACTCCAGACAGTGAGATTAAATCCATAATTCTGAGGGAACTAAAATTACATATCTGATTTTAAAGTACCGAATTCTAAAAACAAATTGTAATAATAATAATCCATTATATTAGCAAATACGTCTCATTATTTATAACTGACTGCTTCTGCTTTTTCAGTTTTTAGAAAAAGACCTTGAAAGCAGCAAATCCTCAGACTTGATTTCAGACATCCTGAAACAGGTAAGCAGGCCTGCACACAAACCTTTCACGGTTTAATAATTGTAAACAATAAAATAAACAATAATGTGTCTTTTCTGTTTTTTGGCAGACGTCTCTTCACCCTCTGTGCCGGAAGTTTCCTCCGTCAGTCAGGTTCAGGAGGCTGTTCCTCTCTGAGCTCATCCGACGGGTTGGTGGTCTGAACAACACTTATACAAACCTGTGGTGCTTTATTGTACCTTTACGTTATTTCCTAATCATGTCTTTAACGTTTAGTGAAAATGCACATTGTAGTTTCACATAGCTGAACGGGAAACCCAAAGATCGATTACTTTTCAGTCTAATCAGAGAAAATCAGCAAATTCTCCCATGTGAGAAGCCGGAGAAGTGTTTTTTTGGCATTTCACGATAAATCGATAAAACAAAAATTTCAGTCAATCGACTATATGATTAATTGGCTAATTGTTTCTGCACTACATTTATTATGGGAACCTGCAGTGTAGCCTACTGAGTAAAGACCGCTCTAGTACACCAATTAAAGATTTTCTTTTTATGTTTAATTAGTGCCAAATTACTGTTTATCCTGATTGCGAGGAAACTTTCTGTGAAAGAAAGTTTAACCAAGTTTTCTCTCCCTGAGTTTTACAAACACCTTATTTAATATTTCAGCTGGTATTTCAATAAAACATAAACTTGGTTCTTCTGTGTGTATTTAAGCATCACAAGCGGAGATCACTCAAGACTGGCCCAAGACTTCAATGTTTGTTAGATTAAAAGTTTTGGGATGTGCTGAGCTTATATTTAATATAAAATCAAGTTTAATATTTGGCCTCCAGCTCCCTAATTAACACACAGAGATGAATGGGATCAGTTTCTCATCCGTCTCTGCAAGAACGCAAATAAGCTTAATTCCATTTGCATTTTTGGAATTAAGCTTATTTAAATGCTGATGCTGGCATTAGAAAAAGTCTGGAACCATGAACGTCTGCAGAAAAACAAAAAAAACACGCGGCAATCCATCTAGATGTTAAGATATTTCCCTGTGGACCGAAGTGTTGGACCGACATCACAACATAAAGAAGCGTCCTGTGTTGTCTCTCCCCAGCTAGAGGCTGCAGACGGGGACCCTCTGGACGAGCTGTACGACGCTCTGGCTGAGGTGGTGGGAGCGGAAGAGACGACCGAGTGCTACAAGAGCTACTTACTGGTAACCAAACCTGCTGCAAACACTCACCCCTAAAGCTGCAACACAAGACTGAGCTTTTCTGTTCATATTCTAACATAAATCATTTTACTTAACAAATGTTGGTAGAATTCATTCAGCTCTTCAGCCATCTTGCTCTTCATCCCCTGCACTCATCATCCACCATGAAAATGAAAAAGGATAATTCCTTCAGGGCAACTGCACCTGTCAAAATGGCTCAGACTGTTACACCAGGTGTCTGACAACATCGGAAAGGATCAGTACGAGGGACTCCCGATGACACCCTTTGTTTTTTTTAAAAAAAATAGTCCCAGATCTTGCTCTGAAATCTTGTGAGAGGCGAGTTGCTGCAGAAACTTTACTCAGACACAACAAACTCAACGCCATCGTCTCCCTGCAACGACTCGCCTCTCACGAGATTACAGAGCGAGAATTGTTCTTTGTCTCCTACACACAGTTTTATGATTTAGGCCCACGGATCCTGGATCTGGTCAGGGTTCAAAAGTGTCATCCCCTGCAGATCATTTAAAAACCAACCCGAGCTGAATGCCGTTCGTCCTGATCTTAACATTTTGGTGTTTGTTTTGTCCTGCAGCCCAGCGGTGACGCTGTCAGCCTGCTGGAGAACGTAGCTCTGATCTCAGAGGGGACCACCGGCCTGGTGACCTGGGAGGCCGCGCTCTACCTGGCCGAGTGGGCTCTAGATCACCGGCAGACCTTCGCTGGCAGGTATCCAACCCCTAAAAAGTCTACAAGAGCAGCACCTATGTGACTGTAAACCAGTGGTTCTCAAACTTTGCGCCCCCCCCCCCTTCAGAAGCCTAAAAATCAAATCAATCATTTCCTCAGTTGGGGGAGCAAGAAATAAAAAAGGAGCCACTCTCTTTTTTCCTACATAAATCACAAACCATTCCACTGACCACCACTCCGTATTTTTCCGCTGCTCTAACGGGACCTGGGCATCCCAGATTTCCTCCTTTGATTTCCTGTCCACTCCTCCTGTCTGCAGGACGGTTCTGGAGCTGGGCAGCGGCGTGGGGTTGACCGGTATCACCATCTGCCGCTCATGCGGCCCGCACCGATTCGTCTTCAGCGACTGCCACTTCAGCGTCCTGCAGAAACTGAGGAACAACGTCCAGCTGAACGGCCTGACCGAGCAGACGCCTCCTGCAGTCAGTGTGGAGGAGATGGACTGGACGGCGGCGACAGAGGAACACTTAAAACAGATCGGAGCTGACACCGTCATCGCTGCAGGTCAGACTTCAGCCTTATCATAACCTGTAAGGAGTCCAGCATCAGCAGCTCTTTGCTGTTCAGAACGAGATGAGCTCGCCTGATTGTTTTGTTGATTGTTCTTTTGCTAAAAGTACTCATGATGTAAAATGGTTGTAAAATTCAGTTCTTTTGTAAAGTAAACAAACAACAAGCAGGCGTAATAGATTTTCTGGCCACTTGGAGGCAGCAGAAACAAGCTGTAAACACAACACTTATATATTGTCACCAAATTCAAGATTCACTCTCCTCTCAGCTATGTGGCCTGTAGGAAGCGAGGTAACTTCCTTATCCAGGAGTAACTTCACATATTTAGATTGACTGTTTTACGTGCCCAAAAAATACGGAGCCTGGGTGGGGGTTAATAAACAAAGAGAAAAAATGAAAATGTCAAATTTACAAAAACAAAGTCTGAAATTTCACAAAAAAAAAAATCAAAATTCACTCTTCTGTGTTTTCTTCTGAATACACCCAAAGAGTCTCTAAGGTGCATGATAGTGATTTTGGGCTGAACTTGTGAGTTCCTCACTGCTAAATCCGATTGTGAAGTCAAGGTATTTATTTCGTACCCGCATGTAAATTTGTTTGGCAGATAAAAGAAAAGAGTTCGGTCATCCCAAAAGAAACACATGAGACAAACATTTCGCATACAAATTTTACAGATAAAAACATACTGTAAGTAAGTAAAAACATCATGACAGACTGCATCATAACACATACATATCCTCTGTCCAATTTAACTATCAGATACTAAAACATCTCTCTTACTCACATTATTTAAAATCGTAATTGCCGCTGGAACAAAAGTATTTTTGTACCGTTTGGTTTTCCATCTTGAAG
>JAPMOB010218549.1:7912-20932 GCA_029875015.1 Lepomis gibbosus | reverse complement strand
TCTTCCCAGAAGGCAGCAGGGTGAACAGGCTGACTCTGTCTCTCTGGGTACTGTCCTTTAACATCCTTTTATGGATATAAACATGCAATTATACTATTGTGAAAGAAGGTACAACACACATACTGTAGATGTAAATGCATTTGATAACTAACTTTTGCTGTAAGGTGACGCCTTCAAATGAGTGTGAGAACAGCACCTGGTGGGCCGGACAAAGATAAGAGGTGTGTTGTTCTTTAGTGTATATAAGGAGAACCCTTCATCTGCAGCAACACGCTTCCACCGTCTCACTGCAGAAGGTAAGAGCTCTGAAACTATTATCTTTGTTCTGAAACAAGATTTCTCCAATGACCATGACAAATGAAATGCTACTAAAACAGGTATAACATGAGACTGGAAGGTATTTGGTTTTGTCAAACCCCTAATCTGAGCCCTTAAAAGCAAGGATGGTGTATTGGTGAGGGGTGTCCGACTCCAGCCCTGCGCACATTAGTTTACTAATGCATTGTAGTGCATTCGAAAATTAATGTTTTTTTGTTTAAAAAAATGTCTAACATGATTAATTGTTATGTACATGTTCTCCTCTTTTCACCTTGTCAGTTCTCCACTACTGCAAAAATGAAGAACCCAATCTTGGTTGCTGTGATCCTTCAGCTGGTGGTCACAATAATAGAGAGTAATGGGGACGTGAGTTGCTTTATTATTATTTATATTCTTTATTTTACATTCATCTACGCACTGAATCCTACTAACACTATTTAAAGTAATCAACTGATAACCACCCAGAAACAACCAACTACTGCTACAGTTTCTCTGTACAAAGTGTGACTTAAATATATATTTTGCTCCTCCACCATAAAAAGTAAAAAAAACTTTAAATTTAATTACTGCACCTTAGTGGATATTTTAAAAATGTCACTAGATTTGATCACATCATCAAGTTTCACCATTCAGTATTACCTATCCAATGTAAAAGTTAATAAAATGCATCTTTAACTTCTTCTGTTCACAGTACCAATTTGGAGATATAATTGTGTTTCCAAGGGGCTGTCTCAGCAGTAAATTAAAGCCTACACTTAATCACTATGCCGTTTATGTGGGCAAGTCAGGAGAAGACGTTGGCCAAGAGGGTAACGACATATTTCACTTCACAGGTATGTGTAATAAATGTAGCAAAATTTAAAGAATGAAAATTTAATTGTAGTATATGTAGAACTACATAATCATAATCTTGACACTGTGTGCATTAGCCAAAGCTTTGAATGGATGCTGTCATTTATTCAAACCTGCAGATGTCAGTGTGCTTGCTGTGTCTCATGCCCTGAAGCTCCAAATCATTTTTTAGCATAAACAGGAAGGAAGCTTTTTTTATGTCCATTAGAGAACTTAACAATCCCAAAGATGTCTCATTTACACATTGACTGAATACTGAATTTCTCATCAGACTCAGATGGCAAAGTCAAACATTTCCCAAAGCATTACGTGCAGGCAGATAAATATAAAAAGGTGGCTGGGACACTTAAACCTCCTAATTAGCTGTTGATGCTCCTGAAACCCTTCCTTCCTTTTCATACAGCATATTACAGTAAATAGGAAAGGAGCAAATAAAACACGGGATGAACAAATAACAGCTTTTGTATGAAGTTTATATACAGTATGTCTAAAAGTTTATTCTCCACCACAGGTGTTGGCATTAAAATGAAATGTGTATTTGATCAACTTGAAAAGGTGAAAGACAAAAAGTTTAGAGAGATGAAATACAACTTCCTCGATGGCATTCCTGGCTATACAGTGAAAAGCACAGAAGAAATGCGAGCCCAAATTAAGGAGTTTTTAAACAAGTGTCCAAAGTATAAGCTGTTCTCAGAGAACTGTGAACACTTGGCTACCGCTATACGCTATGGCGAGGAACATTCACTGCAGGTATGTACACACAAACAGTGTCACAACATCTGACAGTCAGGCTCCTACATGCATCCAAACACAGTATCACACTGGTTTGTATTTAACATGCACAAGCGATAGTATGATTTAAATACATTGTTTTTTGCCTCACACACCAGAATATGCATCTGCAGCTGTTGTGTTTACTGTTTTGGTTTACATGTACACCAACATGAAGCAGCAGGTGTTGCAACATGTGATGACAAACCTGCTGAGTTATAAATGTATGACGTGCAATGCCTGATTTTTTGCCTGAGTTAAAAGTCAAAAGTGGGAGGTTTGAGTTGACCCACCAGGAAGGAATTTCTATCCATTTTTCTTTTGGTTTTTCACAGTGTGGCGCACTTAGTGCAGGTCTTGTTACCATTAAAAAAACTGGTAAAAAACTGCAGGAGGAAGTAATAAAGCTCCATGGAAAGGTCAAATGTATACGTCGCAGCTAGCAAGTGCTGGCAGCCAATCCTCTCTTCTCTTCTTTCCTCACATGAGATGAGGTCCTGTTTGAAATAAAAATGAATGAGCAAGAACTTTGGCTCCTTTCGTGGGCTTGACAAAGATATGAGGTGTGTTATTCTCTAGTTTATATAAGGAGAAGCCTTCATCTGCAGCAACACGCTTCCACCGTCTCACTGCAGAAAGTAACAGCTCTGAAACTATTAATTGTACAAAGATTTCTCCAGTGATTATGGCAAATGAAATACTACTAAGACAGGTGTAACATAAGGCTGGAAGGGATTTGCTTGCTCCAAATTCTAACCTCAGTGTGTCTAAACCTCAAAGTTTAAAACTAGAAGAAAATGTTTTGTCTCATGTGTGAGATCGCTGGTTGTAACTGATGCTAATTCCAGAAATGCATATAATACTACAATGCATTTGTAAACTGATGTGTGCAGGGCACCAACACACCATCCGTGCCTTTAAGTGCTCAGATTAGGGGTTTGGCGAAACTCTTAGCCCACGAGACTTGACACTGCATAAATAGTGGGGCCACAACAACAAGACAACTATATATTTTAATAGGCTTAGTATTTGGGGAAATAAAATGTATTGACAAAATAGTTGATAGGGGGTTCTGGGGGTCCTCCCCCAGAAGATTTTAAACATTAAACACTTAATTTCCTGCATAAATGTACTAAGATAAATGGCAAGTTTTTAAAGCGTCCCATTCACTGTGTGGACACTCGAGCACTTTAAAATGCATGGTTGAGGCTAACATTACATTAATGACATCTAGTGTTGCACTGGAAAAATTACAGGGATCCATAACCATATGAAAAAAGAATGAGCAGCTCAGAATGAGTAGCCTCCCAGAACTTTTTCACCGCAAAACACTTTTTACTCACCTGCAGCTTTTTCTATTTATAACTGCTATAACAAATAACAGCTGTTTCTGTAGGTGCGCGTCATTTCCCGTTTCAGTGTGTTTTCTTGACAAAACGTGGTTTGGAGTCCAAAACACCACTCCAAATTTAGGTGTTCCAATCACTTCCCTGGCCACAGGTGTATAAAATCAAGCACCTAGGCATGCAAACTGCTCCTACAAACATTTATACAAGAATGCGTTGCTTTCAAGAGCTCAACAAATTCAAGCGTGGTACCACATATAGGTGATTGGTTGTCACCTGTGCCTTCAGTCCATTTGTTAAATTTCCTTACTTCTAAATATTCCGTATTTTGTTGTACTCCGTCAAAGTCAGATGTTCTTATAGTTGTGAAAAAAGGTATTTTTTGATGATCTGTTGTGTTTTTTGCACTAAGAGTGGTGAAGATTACCAGATACTTATGTAAATAGAACTACAGTGACAGAGAAAAACTATAAGAGCTGTGAAATTTAACCACATGCTTGTGATATCAACAAAAACTGCAATTCACTCTTCTGAAAATTAGACAGGATGTAAAGTTTGTTTTCAAGTGTAGCTCATTTGTGTTAATAGAACCACAGTGACAAACAAAACTGTAAGAGCTGTGAAATTCCACCACATACTTGCGATAATGCAAAAGCGATCAACAAAAACTGCTAATTATTCTTTCTGATAGTTAGCTCAAGAACAGTGCGTAGAGAGTTTTATGGAATGGGTTTCCATGGCCGAGCAGCTGCATCCAAGCCGCTGAAGCATTAACAGTTCCTTTCACTGGAACTAGGGGTCCGGCCCATCCCCTGAAAAGCAACCCCACACCATAACTCCCCCTCCACCAAACTTTACACTTGGCACAATGCAGTCAGGCAAGTACCGTTCTCATTGCACAGGTGGAAACCTTTCACGGTACCAAGCTTGAATTCACTGAGCTCCTGTGAGCGACCCATTCTTTCACAAATGTCTGTAGAAGCAGTCTGCATGTCTTGATGCTTGATGTGGCCACGGAAGTGATTGGAACACCTGAATTCAATGATTCGGAGTGATGTCCTACTACTTTTGGCAATATAGTGTATTATGAAGATGATCGATCCTGCAATTGACTAACAAAGACCACGCCTACGAACATAGTAGATTTAAAATGGTTTATTGCTTGTAATGGAGCCGAGATAGATTGTACGAAAAGAACGGATCGAGTGCCCAGAGGGTGGGCTGAGGGATGAAGGGTAGTGGTCGAGGTGTGATTGATGAAGGGTTGAGGGGAAGATAGGTGAGGGATGAAGGGGAGGAGTTGGATCCATGCCGATTGGATGCGTGAGTGAAGAGCAGACCAGTGTCTGCCGGCGAGAAGGTGTGCGGGAACAGGTGGAGTCGAGACTCTGGGTGGGGGAGCCATCTCTTTGTCTGCGGACGTGCAGAAACCCCCCGGTTCCTGTCTGCAGACAAAGGGAGAGAAGAGAGGAGAGAGAGAGAAAAAAAAGGAAAGGGATTTGGGTGTGAGGAATGAGAAAGTTGAGTCAAGGGGAGGTGAACGGAAAAGGTGTGCTTAAGTACTTGGTGTGCGGAAATTTGATGGGTTCGAGACATGGTCTCAGTTCCCGAATCTGGTTTATAAAACTTCATATGTGAAAACTGTAAAAAGTGTAAAAGAAGGTAAAGCACATGTACTGTGTATGTAAATAATTTTCATGTCTAACTTCCCTTTACTGCAATGATTCAGCACTTGGTGGGCTGGACTATGAGGTTCCTTTTTTTTTAGTATCTATAAGGACAAACCTTCGTCTGCACCAACACACTTCCACCACCTTACTGGGGAAGGTAAGAGCTCTGAAACAATTCATTCTACGAAGATTTCTCTTTCAGTGACTATGGCAATTGAAATACCACTGTAAGACAGGTAAAACAGAAGACTGGAAGGTCTTTGCTTGTGCCGGGTTAGCAAGTTCATCAGTCCTTTTATAAAAGGATGTAGCTAATACACATTAACCTGTGTAAAATCAGTTAATCATATTTTAATAAATAATAATAATAATAATAATAATATATTGTTTTTTGTTATGAATGTCTAACTTGATCCTCTTTTCACCATGTCAGTTCTCCACTGCTGCAAAAATGAAAAGCCGAAACTTGGTTGTTGTGATCCTTCAGCTGGTGGTCACAATAATAGAGATTAATGGGGTAGGTTTCTTTATTAGTATTTATAGTAGTATATTTTTTATTATCATCTATTATCATCTATTAAGGCTGTTAATTGTGCTACAACTATTGAAAATAATCCAGTGATAACCAACCAGAAACAACCAAGCTTTATTGTAAAAAATGTTTTATTTTTTAAGAGACTTTAAGAAATCCACAAAGTATCTGCTTTGGGTCTGAAAAGCATTGAGAAGCTTGAGATAACAACTGCATGAGAAAATACTTTTCCCTCTCAAACCCAACCACTGTAAAAAGTTTTTAATCCCAAGACTAATGCCACATCGGTTATTTTATTAAACCAATAGATTTGTCCTGGATGGCCTTCCAGATTATCCTGTTTTTTCACGATGAGAGCGACAATGAAGATGTTTAAAAAATGATGCAAACAAAATCAGTTGGCAGCTTTAGTCCTGTTGTTTGCACCCCTGAGGAATAAAACTCAGCTAAAACTACCTGACTCTGAGTAATACATATTGCTTCATATAACATTTTCATCCAAGCCACCGATTTATTGTTCAGTTATTACAGCACATTTCTCAGAAAGGTTGTGCTCCTAGAACTCTTAAAGAAAGGATTAAGAAAGGATTTCGCCCACTCACTACGCTACAACCAAGTCTGTTTACTGGATATTTTAAGGACAGTTAGTGTGTACATTACAATGACTGCACTCTTTGTTAAACATAGAGGTACGATAAAGTAATGTCCAGTTAAAACAAAACACGGGGACTGAAAAACATATGCAAGTGTAGTAAGCAGCAAATTAAAGTAAACCAAAGAGTTTATATACAGTATATCGATGTAGATTAAATTTGCCTCCATGACCTTAAAGAGTTTAAAATGCCAGTGCTGGTTATGTATGAACGTGCAGGAGGAGATGTATACCTGCAGGCCGGCGGTTCAGTCTGAAGCGAAGAAATTGTAGTTGTTAGAGTATTAATGAGGTCTGCTGGTAGGCTTTACTGCCAAAACACCTTTTAACACCTTCCCCATTTAGATGGGGGGGGGGGGGGTATTCTGCCTGCCTTATTGTCCTAAATAAAAGATGAAGACTCAGATTTCTTGAAGTAATATAATGGCAATTGAAACATGCACAGGAATCTAAGGAGCGTAACAATTTTTGCGACATTAATGCGACCAACTAGAGATATTGATCATGTATTCCAGAATTAAATATTATGGTGCAACTTCTCGGTCCTACTTTACCAGTTGGACTTTATGAAATCACTATAATTCAAGATATCACATTAGCTTTTCATTTGATTATTCACATTATTAAAGGACATTGGGCATAGAGAAACTTCATTCTTAGCACTGACTCAACCTTAGAGGATACTATAAAAATGTCAGACTAGTTGATCACATCATCCAGTTTCATCATTCGGTATATCAACATTTACTACTTGTTTAAACGTATTGTTGTATTGCTTTGCAGTGAATGTAAAAGTCGATCAAATGCCTTTGACTTCCTCTGTTCACAGTACAAATTCGGAGATATAATTGCATTTCCGAGGTTCTGTATCAGCAACGGAAAAAGCCCTTTATTCGTTCAATATGCTATTTATGTGGGCCCAAAGTCAGTAAAAGACGTCGGTCAAGGTGATAACGACATAGTTCACCACACATGTAAGTATAGTAAATTTAAAGGTGCTTTCACACACAGATTTTCTCATCAGACATCAAATGGCAAAGCAATCATTTCCTAAATCACTATGTTCAGACAGCTGAATGTAAAAAAAACTGGTAGCTGGGTTGCAGGACACCTAAACCTCCTGATCAGCTGTTATGAGTTTATGCTTCTGAAAGCTTCCGTCCTTTTCATGCAGGTTATTGTCACTTGTGTACAGCTAAAAGTAAAGAAGAAAGAAGCAAATAAAATGTACAAAATTTATGTCTTTATGTATGTCTAAAAGTTTATTCTCACACGCAGATGATGGTGGTAAAATGAAATGTGCATTTGGTCAACTTGCAAAGGTGAAAGACAATGATTATCAAGAGACTACGTACAACTACCTCGATGGCATTGATGACTACAAAGCAGGAACCGAAGATGAAATTGCTGCACGAATTGTTGACTATGTGAAAAACTGTCCAAAGTATAATGTCCTCAAAAAGAACTGCGAACACATGGCTACCACTATTCGCTACGGCAAGAAACATTCACTGCAGGTATGTACACACAGACGTCACGCCATCTGACAGTAGCACATCGCCTCACCCATCAGTCCGGCTCTTATGTGCATCCAGACACAATCACACTGGTTTATATTTAATATACACAAGTGATGTATGATTTTAAACACATGCTGTATTTGTTTTTCTTGTGTGTGAGAGAGAAATGGCCGTGTTGTGTGGAAACAAAACACCAGAAAATGTATCTGCAGCTGATGTGTTTACTGTTTTGGTTGACATGTAGGCCAACATGAGATAACAGGTGGTCTGGGAGTATCACATGTGATGACAAACCTGTTCACTTCTAAATGTCTAATGCAAAATGCCAGATTTTTGCTTAAGTTAAATGTGCACGGCAAAAGTGTGAGGTTTCTGTTGAACTACCAGAAAGGCATAACTTGCATCTGTTTTTTTTTTTCACAGTGTGGTGCCCTTACTGAAGGTTGGGTTACTTTTAGAGGAAAGCGTAAAAAGCTTCTGAAGCAAGTAAAAGAACTCTATGGAGGGGTCAAATGTTTACTTCGCAGCTAACAAGAATATTGCCAGTAAATCCTGCCAGCCTGTCTTGATCTCGTCTGTTCTTTCCTCACCTATTTGATCACATGAGGTCGTGTTTAAAATAAAAATGAATGACCAAGAACTGTGGGTCTTTTCATTGTCCCTGTTATTGCTAAGAATAACTAAACTCTTATCTCTCCTTGTACACTAACTGTTGGCATCTGAACATGGGGTTAGAAATAGAAAACAGCTCATAGGTGTCATTTACACTGGTGACACTGGGGACATGTAGCCACCACTTTTTGAAAGCACTTGTTAAAAATGTTCTGAAAATAGCCTGCAAAAAATTACTTAAGCTAAAAAAAAACTATTTACTGATTTCTGCATTATATTCCATTATATTTTTATATTCTGAATTGTCACCTGCCACCTGGATTTTGTGTTCCCTTTCTATAAATAAAGACCTTTCCACCATGAATTGGTGCAGATGTCTCCAGAATGCAGGAAATTAAGTGTTTAATGCTCAAAATGTTCTGAGGGAGGACACCCAGACCCCCAATCGTATATTTCATCAATCAATATTTCTTTTAAAATATTCCCTAAATGTCCCCAACACTTTCCAACACTACACCAGGAGGGTCCTAATTTATGAGGAAATATACAGTGTAGGACTGGATAAATATATTTAATGCTCTGAGGGGAGGGGGGGGGGTAATAGCTGTCAGGAAACCCCTGCAAATTTAAAAATTACACTGATGAGCACTTCACATTCACAAGAATATTAATCCAAAAACTTGTAGCCGAGACATAATATGGCTCCTTTATCAGTCACTGGGAGCAGACTGGAATGGATCGCATGCATTGCACACTCACAACCATGTAAAATAAAATTAGCTTCCCTAGAAAAGCTTAAACTTGTATTTATTCTTTTTGCCATTACTCAACTTTCAATTGCCATTTTTGTTTTAACTATAGACCCACGCAGTATTAATATCCTTCAGACTAACAGGGGATCAAATTCTGTTTATTCTTTTACTTTGTCTTCTGATCAACATATAGATGCTGGTCACATAATTAGAATATCATCAAAAAGTTGATTTATTTTAGTAATTCCACTCATAAAGTGAAACTTGTATAACGTATACACTCATTCCACACAGACTGACATATTTCAATTTTAATGATTATAGCTGACAACTAATGAAAACCTCAAATTCAGTATCTCAGAAAATTAGAATATTGTGAAAAGGTGTTTCTAAAAATCCTTTTTTTTGGTATTGGTCTTAAGTAATATTCTAATTTTCAGTGATACTGAATTTGAGGTTTTCATTAGTTGTCAGTTTTAATCACAATTAAATGAAATAAACACTTGAAATATATCAGACTGTTTGTAATGAATGAATTTAATATCCAAGTTTCACTTTTTGAATGGAATTACTGAAATAAATCAACTTTTTGATGATAATCTAATTATATGACGAGTACCTGTAATTTCTCCACCGTCCACTAAGATAAATGGCAAGTTTTTAAGGCTGCTACAGCGTCCAGTTCACTGTGTGGACACTTGAGCACTTTAAAATGCATGGTTGAGGCTACATTACATTAATGACATCTAGTGTTGCATTAAAAAAATAACAGGGATAGCAGAACTCTCTGAATAATAATAGTACACTGATTTCACACTGAGCTCTGAAATAGGCAACAGTCATAATAAACTCATGTTACCTCTGAGGTTTGATCTGGCTCTCATGTTCGTCAGATATTTTTATTATAAACTAAAATAGCTTTAAACCAAAACCAACAACACATTTGTCCTAATAAAAATATAGAGGTGGTGTTTAGAGAGGAAACACTGACAGAAAAAAAAGCTCATACTTTCCAACATACTTTCTGTTTAACCTTGAAATGTTGTCCTCATAACATCATCTCAAACAGACGAGTGTCATCAGGCCAGAAAATGAGGAATTTTTGCAGAAAACGTGCAGCCACAGGTGACGTGAAGCAGCTTCATCTTTAAATCCACCAGATGGAGCTCATTAGACACATCAAGTACAGTGTACTGGAGAACTGCCTCATACGGCGCCTTCAGCTGTGTGCTAAGACGAAACTGACTGTCAGCACAACCACAGGCTCAGCTGAACCTCAGCTAAATCAAATGTGAAAAACTTTAAGCTGTGCTCCATACAGGAGATTCAGAAGAACACTCTAGAATAATGCTGTATGCTCGCTCAAATCAGGTCATTAAGTCCTAAGAACAGAATTAAGAAATACCAGTGGAACAATAAACAGTGTGTCTTATTATTCATAATCTAGTTGCACTTGATCATCACAAAAACATTTAATAATTAGCCATTCAGCCGACATTTTTATCCAAAGCAACTTACAATTGCTACATACGTCAGAGGTTGCACACCTCTTGAGCAACTTGGAGTTAAGTGTCTTGCTTAGGGACACTTTGGTGGGAATCAAACCCGGGTCGTCCACACCAAAGGGATGTCTCTTGTCCAATACACCATCCAATCCACATATAAAATATGTTCTCCAGTCTATACTTTTATTAAAAATGTACACAATACCATAGAACATTTATCTGCAACTGCCTCCTCCAGGATGATATCAACAAACAAGTCAAATATTAATGTTAAATTGCAGTGGGAACCAGTCTTATAATGTGAGCGTAGCCTCAGGTGACTCCACAGATGACGGGTGGCAGCTTGCCTCTAAATTTCTAAATGTGCATATATTTGTTATTTTATATGGTTTAGATGTATGCATTTGACATTGCCTACAACAATCTCTCTTAATTGATTTTTTAAAAATTGCTTGTAAACTTCAAGTGCATGTAAAGTTCTTTATTTATACTGATCAAGATCGTGTGTTTTGTCAGAGGTCAAAAAGACAAGAAAAAAATGGTACAAACACAAAAATGGAGGAAGGAGCCAAGAATCAGTTTGTGATATTACATGTTGTAACATGGGCTAACAGACACAGAGTTTGTCATTGGTGCAGCCTGAGGTTACTGTAATCTTATGGCGCGTTTGAGACCGGTCGGAACTGGGATATTTCCCAGTTGAAACTTCCGACATCAAAGCGTTCCAGGTGCATGGTGGTGCATGACGCCAAAAGTGAACAAAAATCATGGCTGACCGTGACAAAGTGTGCACACAGCTGCACCCTCAGCTGTGCTTTAGGTGTTAAAAGGATGGCAGTTTAACTGCAACAACTGACATAAATAGCCCAGACGTTACTAGTTCTGTGTTCCCCTCTGGCTATAAGTTAGTAGCCCTCAAGTCAATGTTGTAGGTTACACTTCCAAATGTTTTGGCATTTTTAACAATAACTTTTATGCAGAAAATATGAATTTATGAGATTCTTTACTGTAACCAGCTATGCTGGTTTTGCTATGTGCGAAACATATTTCTACATCAATGTGCATGCAGAACAGGTTTTACTATATGATCCTATGTATTATTTTAATTTAAATACATGCAAATATACATTTAGTTGCCTTTTAGTTTATGGTTTAGCATTTACAGTGTGTGCTTCCATGGGCGCTGACATTGCTTTCTGACGTCATTCAGCTGCTACTCGGTACAAATTTTTTAGTAGGAAATCCGACTTCAAGTGATGTTCCAGGATAGTTTTTCTAGTTGGAGGTCGGAAATTTCCCAGTTTCAAGTTGCCTGGAACGCAGCATTATTACTCATCATTAAAGATTTCTAAAAACAAGTGATTGCTTGATTTTGACTTCTCTAGAAGTCTGCCTCCCCTGTGTTCTCTCTCTCTATCGCTCCGCTCCTGAGCCCAGCCAACCTGCACCTCGTCAGCCACCTCCTCTGCCTGCCACACCTGCCAGCAATCAGCCTCATCCCTAACAGTACTTGATCGTCGTTGCTCCTAACCCGGTGCCACTTGATCATTCAAGCCCTCTTATAACCTGCATGTCTTCTGCTTCCTTGTTCTTTGTTTTCCCGGAGTCACTAACCCTGTGTGTCTGTCTCTCCCCAGGTTCACTCACCTTTGTCCTGCATCAGTCAGCTGGGCTCGCTCACCTGCCCTTTCCCCTCGGACTCCCCCCACGGTGTCCTGCCAGTTCTCCTGTGCCTGCTCTCCTCCTTGGCACCAGAGTCCCCCAGCTCTGTCTCCTCGGTTCCCCGTGCCTGCGTTTTCCCAGCATACATACTAGTAAGAGCTCATAGCACACATGAGGTAAATACCTAGGGAAGGAAGTAAGAGTTAACAAGAAGTGCAATCAATACAAGAGGATTGCAGGAAATAGAAGAATAAGAGCACAGAAAGTGCATTTTAGATGTTAGGAGTTAGAGGTGTTATCAGAGGAAGTGTTCTCTGAAGAGTTTTCAGGAGCTTCTTGAAGTCAGAGAGGGACGCCCTGTTCAGATGGCGTGCGGTAGCTTGTTCCACCATCGTGGTGTCACAACTCAGAACAGGGGCTGAGGTTGCTTTGTGTGAAGGGATGGCAGAGCCAGGCGGCGTTCGTTGGAGGAGCGTAGTGGCCGAGAATGAACGTAAGTTTGTATCTTGGAGTTTGGGTAGATGGTGCAGACCCAGTAGTCACTCTGTTTGCAGCATTAGTGACTTGAATCTGATTCTGGAGGCCACGGGAGCCAGTGGAGGTCACTGAGTAATGTAGGGACATGAGTCATTTTGGGCTGATCAAAAACCAGACGTGCTGCTGCTTTCTGAACCATTTGTAGGGGTTTCTCTCCTCATAGTTTTATGACAACAATTCCAAGTGCTCAAAATAAAGATTCCAGATCAAACACAGCAAAACGCTTTTCTGTCTTTACACAACTGTTCCTGTTACTTTTCCTGACAACAACCAAGTCCGACACTATGAATG
>JAPMOB010218545.1:0-22929 GCA_029875015.1 Lepomis gibbosus | reverse complement strand
CTGAGTTTAAATCTCCTGAGAACAAAGTCAGAATTCTGAGAAAAAAGTCAGAATTCTGAGATTAAAGTCAGAATTCTGAGTTTAAATCTCCTGAGATTAAAGTCAGAACTCTGAGATTAAGGTCAGAATTCTGAGATTAAAGTCAGACCCTGAGATTAAGGTCAGAATTCTGAGGTTTTAAAGTCACAATTCTGAGAAAAAGTCAGTATTCTGACTTTAAACTCAGAATTCTGACTCCGTTTCTATTTATTAAGTTTCAGTTTAAGGACACGTTGAGGCCGGTGTTTCTGCTGCTGACAGCAGAGCAGGCTGTGCACATGTGGAGAAGTCATTCCCTGATAATTATTAACAAGTTTGCAAATAAACCATTGCAGGCTTGTGGTTAGTGTCATGTCTGCAGGCAAAGAAAAGTCTTCTAAAGCAAAGTGCAAGTCAAAATGAGTCTTTCAAGTGCTGAATGTTTTTACAGAGCTGAGACCAAGGCCCCCCTGTAGCTCTCTTTATTCTGTTTTTATTGTTCTGGGTTTAATCAGAATGTCTTTGCTTTAAGTTGCATGTGAAGTCTAGAGGTCATGTTTGTGAGCTGAGATGACCAAGTTACAATTCCACAGCTCCTGTAGGAAAAATACAGCAACATTTACTTCAATCTACCAAAGATACTGAAATATGTCCAGGGTGCTGACTGATCCTGCAGTCAGGCAGCGATAATAACAAACTCTACTTCACACACCGATGATGAAATAGATGATGATGAGAACCACTGCAATTAAGCTGTTGACGATAAACCTTTTTGTTTTCCCTCCCCGTGTTTCTTCTTCACGTGTTCCTCCTCAGAAGTCGGTACCTCAGCCAGAGGACTTCCTGGAGTCTAAGTTGAAGTGCAGCAGCAGCAGCGTTCAGGAAATCTTCTCCTCACCGAGAAACAAACTGCTCAGACAGAGCAGCCTGCAACAGCAGAAGGTACTGGACTCTAAGCTCAGGTTTGACTGGTGTGAGATTTTAAAGGGTTATCAATTCTGAATTGATTCATCAGTGTAATATATTTAAATGTAACCAATCCCTCTCAAGCTTTGTTAGACCATCATGAAACTCTGGAACACTCCATCCTCTGGCAGGACGATACGGCCAAAAATGTTTTCACGATAAAAAGTTTCATATCTTTCGATATCGATAATTATCACGATAAGTATCGAACCGTTGAAGTGAAAGTTGAAGAAACCTGATGGTTCATTGTGGTTTAAACTTTTCTTTATGGTCAGAACATTTGATTCCAAACTGTGGATCACTTCACAATTCTGAGGGTGAACATTCAAAACATTTATGATAAATTTGTCAACAAATATGCACGAGTAAAATTAAGTAAAAGCTTTTTTTTTCTGTCCTTTTTCCTCAACAAAATAAACATCTTGGTAAAAAAAATCTGTCCTAATTCGTTTGTGATTCAAGTGACTCAAATCAAACATTTATTGAACATTTGTTATATTGCTATTAAAAAAAATTATATCGCGATAATTATTGTTATTGTTTTATTGTCCAGCCCAGAGGTGGATGACATCACTGACATTGGCTATCATATAAATGGCCAACGTACTGTACGTTAGAGCCCGACTGACAGACCGGTGTGGCAAAATTATCTGCTGATATGAGCTGATTGTGGATAAATCGGTGTCAGCGTTTATAACAGCCGATAAATAACAACTGAAAAAAGAAACTGAAAGACTGAAGACGGGTCCTTCGTCACGTCATGAGTGTTGTAGTTGCATACTTTGTCCACCAGGGGGATGCAATCAGCTGACATGGTCAACTATGCTTTTGTTTCTTTTCAAGCTGCATCACGTCATGTTCTCTTCGTGAGGTGTAACTACACATAATTTATGTTTTGTGTTTCTAAAAAGAAGTAAAGCGAGAATATCGGCCGATACGTCGAAAAACACTCGAATATCAAAATTGGTATCAGTGTTACAAACCCCGGAGGGGTCTGTCTGGGGATTGAACTGCTGTTGGTTGCTGTGCAGGAGCTGGAGCAGGAGCTGAGCGAACAGAGAGGACTGACTCAGGCCATCTCCAGGCAGGGCAG
Organism: Lepomis gibbosus; assembly: GCA_029875015.1. Classification (NCBI taxonomy): domain Eukaryota; kingdom Metazoa; phylum Chordata; class Actinopteri; order Centrarchiformes; family Centrarchidae; genus Lepomis; species Lepomis gibbosus. The sequence continues at coordinate 20,852 of JAPMOB010218545.1, read as the reverse complement.
CAGAGCTCGACTCCACAGCCAGGAACCAGAGGACCACGGCCAGCTGTCACCATGGTAACACGCCTCATCTGTTGTATTATTACCTTTATATACAGTCTATGATTATTACATATATTTTATATTTATATGTATTATAGAGTGCACGTCACATATTTTGTGTTTTATTTATTTATTATTTCTCTCTTCTTTCCAGTTTTACTTTCCCAAAAAGATTTTTTTTTTTTTTACAAGTCATTTTTGACCTCTTATTAAATCCGTTAAAAACATATTTAATAATCTTGTTAAAGAGTGAACACGATAGATAGAAGAATTTTGATAAAAATGTATTGACATGTAAGACACGGTGTTTTAATTATTTAGCTTCTAACTTCGTAAATTGTTTAAATTGATTTATCCAGTCAGTGCAATTAGATTTTAGATTCACTGACCAGTTTTTAAGAGAAATAGATGTAAGATTTAAACTTCCAGCCGACCATGAATGAGAGGCCACTGGGGGAAAAAAGAAAGAGGGATGAAGATGAAGTGTTCATTTTCAGCTTCTTGTCTCCCTGCAGGTCGCCTCCTGTTGAGGCTGATGTGGAGGAGGACTCTGCCCAGAAGAAGTGGGATCGCCTTCACAGTCGGCTGCTGGCTCTGGAGGAGAGCTGGCTGCTTCCTCCTTCTGAAGTAAGGCCTTCAAAGTGAAAGCTGGAGTGCTTGATTATCACTTTTCAAATCCAAAAAAAAGAGAAAAAGAAAAGGAAAATGGGGGGTTCTCGCCACGCTTGATTATCACCTTCTTTGAGCACAAGGCACTTCGATGCCTCGTTGGTGTTACGGGGACTCCTGCGGGGTTTGATAAGAGTCGTGTGCGTCTCTCTCTCTCTGAAGGTGTCAGACTCATCTAGGAGGCGAAGTGATGGAACAGTGGGACGTATGATTGACACACAAACCCTGAAAGAGCTCCAAACCCACATCGGCCACCTGAGGGAGCTGGGACACACAGCGACAGAGCTTCTCAATCAGGTGCGGACTCATTGTCGTGGCTGTTTATCAGAGGAGATGTGTGTTTTGTGGCCTCTGAACAGTTGCTGGTTTCATATCCTGCCGGTCAGGACCCCTTAAGGGGCCATGGGATGAATGTGAGGGGCTACCGGTGATTTAGCAATGTCTTTGTAGATCAAGTTTCACACCACATTTCTTGTTCACTTGTTTGAAATCCGATTCAAATTAAAGTGAGCTGGAAGCGAAACTCGGATGGAATCCCTGGCGTGTTTGTTTCTTTCATCGCTCACCGCAGGAAACACGTTTGAACATCCCACTTTACAAAGAGAAGAGCAGGAAACAACGAACCTGCCGATGAGATGCTGACGCTCGACCGATGAAGAGGCGTCGCTCTTCCTCAAGCGACACAGCAGATGTCAGCCTCCTCCTCTTCTCCCTGACACATCTTGTTTTGTGCTGATCTGACAAAAAATTTCCATCTGACTGACTGAATACTTGCATAGTATGAATTTGTCCCTGAAATGTCAGTGTTTACTAATAGTTACTTACCTCTCCGACCCCAGGCCCCCCCCGCTGTGGGCGGCTCCCATCAGACGCTGGACGAGGGTTTGTTTCATGCGCTGTATGGGGCGTCCCTGTGCCTGTCCTCCATCAACAACCTGCTGCGCTCTCCTGCTGGGACGTCACGTGAAGGAGACGCACAGCAGAGGCTGCTGCAGCTGCAGGTGAGACCCACCACAAACAAACACTCAGCGTGGTTCAGTTCAACCCGGGCTTTTAAATGAAGGTGGACACACAGGCAACACATTCAGATTCATTCAAATCAGAATGTTTCTGTGTTGCTGACTGAAATATCAACTTGATGAATTGAAAGAACTTGATTGATTCATATGATCTTTATCGTTTCATCTAAAATCTGGTCAAAATTAGAATTTGTGTGATACTAAATTCTCCGTGTGACCCCTTCTCATCAGCCTCAGCTGGTGAAGTCGGTGAACTCTTTTAAATCCCATCTTAAAACAAACTTTTCTAGGAGAGCCTTTCCTGATTTTAGTTGATTCTATTTTTCTTTTCACTGTTTCTTCTTGCTTTTATCCTGTATTTTGATATTTGTTTGATGCGTTTTAAATCCTTTGCTCTTGTGAAAGCACTTTGTAACATTGTTTTTAGAAGTCCTCTATAAATAAAGTTGATGTCATATGTTCTATTATACTTCCTGTTTAATGCTAATTAGCGAATGTTGTCATGCTAACATGCTACACCACGATGGTTAACATGCTAAGTTATCATATAGCTCAGTACAGCCTCACAGAGCCGCCGGCGTGGGTGTAGTCTAAATTTATAGACTAAACAATTAATCAGTCAATTAACTGGAAATCAGATTAAAAGGTTAATTAGTTACAGCTCCAACAGATGCATTTTCAATGGAATCATTTGGCGCAAACCAATTTTGAACTATTGATCCTAAAAGCTGAACCAAAGGAGAAATGCTCTTTGCAAAAGACATGTGAAGGACCAAAACCATCCCTGCACTCCATCAGCCTTCTTATCTTGATGCAAAGTAACTAGGACCTGCTTGGATTCCCTTTCAGAGTCTGTCGGCACAGCTGACTACCCTTGGCAGTGAGCTGGTGTCTCAGGGGTCAAAGGTCAGCCTTGCCCTGGGGTCAGAGTGGGGTCAGCAGGGTGTAGACTCTCTGTGTCGACTCCTTCCTGTGGTCCAGGCTGCAGTGAGCAGCAGAGAGAAGCAGCTCAGAGACCTGCAGGAGGAGACTGCAGAGCAGCAGGTCAGATATCAGCTCTTACTAACAGGAACGCAGAGATCCGAGCATTTATATATTTAATCTGATTTTATTACCATCACTTACAGAGTAACTCACATATTTATAACGAGTGTTATTTCTTCAAGGAAGCCTTAAAATGGAAAAATGTTTACTCACAATAAAACCCTTGTTGTTTACTGCAGAACCGGTGTTGTCTGTTTAAGCAACAGACACGACTAAATGAGTTGCATGCAGCCTTCACTTCTAACCAGGCGACTGTTCACCAAATAATTAATGATTTCAATGGAACCCTGGACCCTAACAAGCAACTACAGGTACTGTTTCCATAGAGACGTGTAACTTCAACAAGCTACTCAGGATCTGAGAGATTTGATCGAACTGCTGCTGACAGATTAGATCCCTATAAGGGTTTTAGGTTTCAGCCCATGTTGTTAGTACTCAGTTTCACAGAAGTCAAACTTCGAGACATAAAGTTTCTATTCGTCACAGTGTACATGTGTTTATTTTCCAGGCTGTGGTTCAGATGCAGGAGTGTCTGCAGCAGCAGGTGGAGCAGGTGAGCTCCCTGCTGGATGAGGCTGACCAACACCACCTGCCTGCCTCTCTCATCCACCAGGCTACTCAGCTGCAGGTACGCCAGCTGGTAAATGTCTAAGACATTTGGGAAGCTTCCTCCCTGAAGATGATACTGAATAAGTGATCATTCAGTTGCCACAAGCATATTTAAACCTGGAGGCTGTCTGTCCCTTCTACGTGCAGGGTGAGCTGGACAGCGCTCTGGGTGGCGTTCGCGCCCGCTGTGAGGAGCTGAAGAGCAGTGTGGAGCTGCAGCAGCAATATGAGCGGCTGGTCCACAGCCTGGAGGAGCTGCTCGCTCTGGGCTCTGAGCGCCTCACACAGCGGCCTGACACAGAGCTCCACAACAGAGCTCACCTCCAGCAGCAGCACAGCCGTCACATGGTCAGTGTGTGGGAAACGTACAGGTCAGATATCTGAAGAATAAAAGCGTAAACGTCTAATCTTACCTGCCTTTTCTGTTATCAGAAGTTCTTCCAGTTCCTGGGCCATCATTTCAGGATCCTGCAGGACCTGACCCAGAGGGTCCCAGAGAGTGCCATCCAGAGGTGGGAGGGTGCAGTGATGGGCCTGCAGGATGAGGTGGCCCGACTGCAGCAGCACGGACTGGAGAAGGGGACCAGGATGCAGGAAACATTGCAGGTAGCGCAGAGAATACAGTAAGAGTAAGTAAGAAGGAAACAATTATAAATCGATGCAGTTGCAGATGTACAAGAGTCAGATTTGGGAAACGTTAGAAAGAGGATCTGTATTTCTCCTCAAAACAAACCCTCAAGGAACCTGAGAGTATTCAAATGTTGTAAATGTATCTGATTTAATCCTTCTTGTCTAACTTCCACACAAATGTCCCCAATACGTCAATTTAGAAATATATAATTTGGAACTAGAAGGTGTCAAAGAGAGAATAATGGATGCAGTGAATAATACAGTACTCACTGTCTAGTACTAGAAATGCTACGGCTGGATCATCGAAAGCAAAGAGTAACCTGTTTGCTGAGTACCTTTCAGGATATTTTGCATATTAATGACATGGGTGAATCTGAATGATGTAACAGGTGGAGTTGATTAAAACCATCAAGAAATCTCAGAGTGGGTTTTAAGAAACATCTCTTCTGACTGTCATCTGTCTCAGATCTGGTCGCAGTGGGAGGAGGACAGCTCCTGGGCAGACTCCCTGCTGAGAGACATTGAGACTTCATTTCCCAAGATGCAGGTGGGGGGTGATTTTGAGGATCAGACATCAGAAAAGCTCTCTTTCTACCAGGTAATTTTTACTAATACACATGTTCGGGATAATACTGATTTACCAACAGGCCGGGGGGGCAGAGCGCATTTTGCAATGTTCCATTCTGCTCATTTGGAGACTTCTGGGCGCGCTCTCCATGCTGTGCCTTGTGCATGGCACTCAAAACCTAATTGGTTCAATTAAATTCAAGCGAATGGGTTGTTTTCTTTAGGAGCACATGATGTTCCTTGGCGTTGATGTGAGTTATTAGCCGAGCGGAGACCTCCAGCTAGAATTCATATTCCCTGTTTCTCTATTGGGGGATTGGAAATGTGTCTCTTATTCATCTGAAATGGACTGTGAAGAAGGGGCACCGAGGAGTGGAGCCTCCTACAGCACCCATTTTAAGACATCTCAGACTGTGTACAGATAAACGTGCTAATTATAACCAGTACACTGGAAGTGGAAGCTTTACAGATCCTGGAAGATGGATTTTTAGACAGAACCAGGCTAATATTTAAAGTTCGTAGCAGGCCGAGTCTGACATGTCACAAAATGGGCGAGTTTGGAGTTTGGACGGGAAGCTGGGACATTTTTGGAAAAGGGTTTTTGTGCTTTTAGGTTTTTGCAAAGTAAAATTATATTGGTGTGAGCATCTTAGATGTCTGTTTCCCTGTGAGGAGTTCTATGTGAGGAGTTATGTAAAGACATATTTTCTCAGGATGAGCTCTTTGTGGAAGAAAGCGTTATAACGTTTTGTCCGCCTGGCAGGAGCTGTGCAGCGTTCTGGAGGGGAGCAAGGCGCGGTGGAGTCGGATGCTGGAGGCGGGGCTCTGGCTGCAAACGTTTGGCTGTAAAGGAGTGGGTGTGTCCACCAGAGAGCTGGATGCACGCTGGAGAGCCCTGCACAAGAAGGCGGAGCACCAACGCACCAGCGTAGACACGAACAGGAAGCTGAGGAGCAGGTGGGAGATGAGAAGAGAAAACACTTTCCCAACTCGTCCTGAGTTTTGTCCATTTTAAATGTGACAGGCTGATATTTGACTTTTTGTTTTCATTGAAAAGTATAACGGAAAAATATTTGACTGGGTCAAATGTTCCTTCCTTTAATCGTGTTTTTATTAACGGATGTGGGTTGAAAATGTGATCAAAACATTATTAAAACAGTCAAATAAAATTGTTTTTAATATAAAATCGAATAAAAAGCATCAGACAAGAATCTCGAAGTCTAAAAAAATATAAATATTTTCCACAAATAAACAGGTTTCTACGTGACTCCGCTGCGTTGGCTGACTGGATGGGCGGGGCCAGAGAGCTGATCGACAAATGGAGTCAGCTCTCTGTCTCAGCCAATGAGGAGACGGATGTTGAACAGAGGCGTGACCACTACCTCCAGTTTGTGGTGAGCAGAAAACTCACTAAAAAAAAACGAACTCCACTGAGAAAATAAAATTAGTTTTATGCAAAGTTTCCTTCATAAGTAACCAAATCAGAAGGTTAATTCAGCATTTTTCAATAAATAACATCAGCTTCAAGTAATTCGTCTCTGATAGTGTAATGATAAAAACAGACTAATAAAGTCTGTCCACATAGACCAGTGTGTAGTCAGGACCTCATGCACACGTTTAGATGCTCCTGGACCATGTTTGTGAAAGTCTATTAAGAATGTCAGATACTTTGGCAGCAGGTCAGCAGGTTTCTGATCAGCGACCCCACAGACCAGCTGTTTCATGGTCACTTTTGCGAGAGTGGAGAACAAAATAATACCAAACTGTTATATTTTAGGCTTTGACCAAAGAGTTGGAGACCAAATGTGGACTGAAGGCGGCTGCAATTGGTGCTGGAACCCAGCTGGTGCAGCTGAGGGAAGCAGACGGAGACTCGGATAGAAATCTAGAGGACGAGAAAACTTCACTATCTCAGACTTCAGACCCAGATCTCTGCTCCGTCCAGGCCCAGCTCAGGCAGATAGAGCTGGACTGGTCCGGTCTGTTGGCCGACGTTCCTGTCGTCCAACAAGCTCTGCATAAGGTGAGGATGTAGTTTGTTTCAGAGGTCTTACTTAGTTATTTAAATTCCTTCATTAAAAATAGTTGGTGTTTGTTGTTTTCTGTCCTCTCTTTACCTTTTCTGAATATTATTTTCAGCCGGGCTCCAGGTGGCTCCAGGTGGCCCCAGGTGGCTCCAGGTGGCTCCAGGTCAGGGGAGGAACAGTAATGACGCTGGTCATCCCCTGACTTTACGGCGCCATCATGAGGCTTGGTTTTTACATAAACAGTGTCCAAAATAACAAAAGCAATGTGGGGATTGGTCCTAATGTGTTTCTGAATGTCAATCCTAAATTAGCTTCTCCGTGCCCACATGCACAGCACAGAGCAGTTTGGTGTTTCAGAAACCTCACAGCAGTCGTCCTGTCACCAATTACTTTTAAACATCCCCACTGTGCAGCACACTGCCATCCTGAGGACTCTTCTCGCCCTTATTGGTGTGAAACCATTCTCCCCCTCATCCGTCTGTCTTTCTGCATCTCTCTTTCTTCTTTTCTCCACTCACCTCCCCGTTCCAATCTTCTGCCTCCATGCTCTCCTCTTCTTCTGCCTTTTTGTCCCATGTTCCCGGCCTCCTCTCCTCGGAGCTCTCTTCCCACTCTCACCTCCTCTTCCTGCTGTCCTTATTATTTTCTCTGCCTCTTTTTCTTCCTCCTGACCTCAGTTACTCTTCTTTTTCATTGTCTGTTCTTTTCCCTCCAGCTACTTTTTTTGCTCTCTCACTCACTCACCTCCTTTTTCTGAACATAACCTTTTAAAGTTTATGTTTTCGATTTAAAGCTTATTTCAGATACATCTGATAGGTATTTCACAAATAACGACAACGAAAGATTTCACTAAAATATTCACAACCGGTACATGTTAGAAAGAAATATCTGAAGCTTTAACCAACAAGCTCTTCTCAGCTGAACACTAACAGGATCAGGAACAGGATCAGACATAACACTGAATGCAATAAAGCAGAGTCATCAGTTGTGTTTGTGGGAGTAAGTTTGTACATTTTTGTCAGCAAAGACTGACGTCATTCCCTCCTCCTCCTCCTCCTCAGCGATGGATGGAGACATTGACCCAGCAAGAGGCGCTGCTGGAGCTGCAGGGCTGGCTGGGAGCTGCTGAGACCCAGCTGGAGGAGCATCGCTGCAGAATCATCCAGACCTCCTCCACCAACACTGATCTGCGTCAGCTCCTGAAATACTGCAAGGTAGAAACAGACTGCCAAAAAAAGTTCTGCCTCTCAGCTCCCGGAAGAAGTTTGTCCGTATCTGGTTGACTAATTCTCTCTCTCTCTCCATCCGTGACATTTCCCTCAGGAGTGTCAGGCAGAGATGTTGGCCCATCAGGTCACTCTGGACTACGTGAACCAGCCGTTAGAGACGTGCAGTACTGAGGAGGGCCAGTGGAGGCGCTATGAACACAACCAGTTTTCAGAGGAACAGGGTCGTCTCCGCCATCAGTGGCTCAGTTTGCAGGAAACCCTCAGCTGTCAGGTCAGAGTCAAAGAGTTCCAAATAAAGGTTTACTCATTAGCCTGCTGGTTCCTAAAAAATCCAAAACCGCCTTTTTACCAACAAAGATAATTCAGTTTTCACCTGATTTGGATCTTTATTTTTATTTTGTTTACTGTTAAACATTTCTTTTCACTGCACTGTAAAACTCAACAATATGTCTGACCTGCTGTTTGTGGTGTTCAGATCCAGGAGGCGGAGCAGCAGCTGAGGAGCAGAGTGGAGCGGGAGGCCCGCCTACAGCAGGTCAGCAGCTGGATCACAGATCAGAACCTCTGGATCGACTCAGCTCAGACACCCAGCAGCCGGACGGAGCTCCAGAGGAGCATCAACACCTGCCAGGTAGCAAATCTGTAGGAACACCCAGAGCACCTGTGCTAAAAATCTAGTCATGAAGAGTCTGCGTGGGGTCGTGAGACTCGGGTTTCATCTCCTCGTTTTGTGTCAGGATCTGGAGGAGAAGATCAGGCAGAAGTCTGCAGCTCTTCAGGAGATGAGAGACAAACTTGACGGTGGAGGAGAAAACAGAAGCTGTGATTTCATCTCTCAGACAAATAAATGCATCCAGGCCTGTGCAGCGCTCACACAACAGGTGAATGGGAAATATTTTATGGGTAATTAAGTTTTTGTTTTATGTGACTGACACTTCTGGCGACTGTTATCTTGTTGAAGAGCAACATCCTTTACTGGAAAAAATTATACTTAGCATCAAAAATCGAAAGTAGAATTTATTCATACTCAGACTTTACAAAACTGTAGGCTTTTGGTTTTGAATTCAGCACAGTGCCCATGAGGAAAGGTGTGAGGTCTTGCCTGCCGTTAGCCATATTTCCATCTAATTGTCATGCGAATTTTAAGCGGACTTTTGAAATGTCGCAAAACAGAAAAGAAAATATCTCTCCATCAGCTGGTTTGGAGCGAATAAACCAGGCTACAGCAAGCGGAGTTACGTCAGTAGTTGACGTTACACATGGCTGTAATAAACAAGACGTATGGGTTCCAAACCAGAAACAGAACCAGCCGCATGGACCTGAGGGCCACAGATCTTTAAAAAATGGAAAGGGGTCCTCAGGAATGTGTTTGAAGCGGGCAAACTGCTATCTGCCATGTCTCCACATGTAATTGGAATAACAGGTGTTGTGCCGAATTCTGCTGAGACTTGCAGACACCTCGCGGGTGGTTACACTCATTTTTCTCAGAAAAGAGGTAGAAGCATAGTTCGGCAGGTATTATGGTTCCACCTCATAAGGTCCTTTTCAGACACTTTGCTGTGCTCGCTGACCAGACGCTGTTATCACCACATATTTCTGCTGAAACATAAGGAATGCTACTTCTGTTAAGTGCAGCCTAAAACCTCTAAATGTTCATAAAACATTTGCTTGATTAGACTAATTTATCACCCTACAGACAAGATAATAGCGCGGCATGACACCGGCAAGACGCCCAAAGTGGACAGAGTTCGCTTCCTCAGAGCTTATTCGTCAAAAGTGTTTTTGGAGCGTCACATTAGAAAAGGTTGATGGAAACCTTTTCTGATGTGACGCTCCAAAATGTGCATAAAAAATGGTGACGGAAAAACGGTTATTGAGTGTAAAACTTTATCAGCTCTCCTCCTGGTTGTTCACCCTGTCCGTTCTTTAACAGGATGAATCGGTGAAACAGAGGCTGATTCAGGCCCAGCAGCTGTGGGACTGCGCGGAGAAGCGACTGAATCAGATGAGGATGAAAACAGTGAGAACATCTGAGACTCTTGATTATCACAGCAGCTCTCAGCTCTCCGTGCAGGCACACAGAGATCTCTGTGAAAAGCTGCAGGTAGGACTGGTTTCTGGTTCCAGTGCATGAGTCTTGTTTGGAGGTTGCACTTGTGATGTCTGACTGTGGTGTTTGTTGTGTTGGAAGCAGCTTCTTCATGAGGAGACAGGAGCTTCAGAGGCAGAGTGGGACGAACTGAGTCGAACCATCTGCTCCCTCAGAGACATCATCAGTCCTGCTGCTGCCGTCCTCCTCGCCGAGCGGCTGGACAGACAGAGAGAGAGGTGAGACAGACTTCATGCGGCCATACGCTTACACACAAACGCAGTCACACTCTTCATTTAATCAGCCATCCCCCCGTCCTCCAGTTGGACTGTGCTGTCCAGGTCGTTGGACCAGCTGCTCCAGAGGAGTCGGGGCGTCCTGCAGGTCTGGGAGGTCTACACCCAGCGTGCTGCGTCTTTCTCCCAGCGGCTGCGGGTGCTGCAGGGTGACGTCAAGTCAGCGCTGAGCGAAGCGCCTGGTGATGATAACACTGTGGAGCAGGTCGCTGTTGGGATGCAGGATGTTCAGGTGAGGAAATAAACGAGACTGATTTCTTTTTATAACATATATCACATTTCCATGTTTTGGACTGAAACTTTTGTCATAAAGGACCCAAATCCTCTTTTCTAAATCTCTTCATAAAACATTTGTTCAAGTAGAGGATTTCATTCTTTGTTTCCACAAGCAAGAAGCTGTGGAAGAGGCAGAATCATCACTGCCAAAAAGCCAAACACGTCCGTAGAGTTTGTTTGTCACTTTAAAATCCGTCCTCCTTCTCCTGCTGAGATTTCTGACAGAAACAGTTTGAAAAAAATAGTTTAAGCCAAGATCTTCTTACTAGCCTTTTCCGGAGCTTTCAGCTGCATCTCACAGCAGGTTTACTAAGTGCATGTGATGACAACTGAGCAACCTGTCCCCTGGGGAAGACGGTAAGATGTGGTTCAAAGACCTGAACAGAGCTAGTAAGGTCAAACCAAGGTTTTACAAAGATGATTTTTCTTTCTTTCCGCAGAGATTTGTATTTATACGGTGCAAACTTTTAAAACCCTGATCTCAGTTACCTTGCCTGGTTGCTGGTTTGTTTCTGCTTTCAGAGCAGAGCTTTGGGTTTGAATTCCATTTCTGATGAGCAGTTTTCACGCTCACTTACTTCCCCGTGGCCGACAGATTGCCTCTATTTTTTTAAATGTTGCATTAGTTCTTCTGCTTTGGGTGGCAAAGAGTACATAAATAAATAAATCCAGACCTCCCAGGTGCAGAACAGTCTCTCTAGTCGCTATATAAACTCTCCAGTCCTCTTGTTTCTTCACCTAAATGTGTGTCCCTGTTGGTCCCATCCACCTCTGCTCCAGGGTCTCCTGGAGAGGACAGCCACTTTGCAGTCAGACCTGGAGGGGGTGCTGGAGGCCGCCAAGGACTTGATTGGCCACCTGCAACCTTCAGCTGCAAGTCTGGTCCAATCAGAGAGCCGGATGTTGTCACGTGGTGTCCGGCAGCTCAGCCAGACCCTGACAGGGAAGCTGCGTCAACTGCAGGTACGACTTCATGAATGAACAACTCTGTGTGGGATTTAGCAAAGTCTGAACTGCACACAGAGATATTTAAAGCAATGCGGTGACTTGGGGACAATGTTTGACATGAGTTGCCAGGTAACCAGGCTCAGCTGCTGCACCCATTTAATGATTATGTGACTTTTTGATGTCTTCAAACCTAAATATAAGGATTCTGTTGTAACAGCCTGCTGTTTGATTTGCTCTGTTAACATTTACAATTCATAAATTATATTTTATTGCTTAGCCAAAAGGATTTTATTTACATTATTATTGTTTTATTGTTTGTAAAGTCATAAAAGTTAGATTTGTAATTGTTTTTTATGCTCATGCTCTGTAATACAGGCCTGTTTCCAGAGCACTGCATTTGTTTCCTAACCTAAGTGCACCAAGTGTCACAGTGACCTATAAATTAAGACCCAGGTGGCCTTGTGCCCTGTTTGCGTGTAGGAGGAGCTCGAGCGGCTGCAGGAGTTTGAAGGCGTCCTGCTGTCACTGGAGAGGAAGCTGCAGCTTTGGCAGGAGCGTCTGCAGAATGTGCCTCTGACCGCAGACCAGGTGAGACGGCGTGAATGGAGTCTATGAATAACTGAAGGTATCGATGTGTGTATCATTTGTCATGATTTGAGGTGATTACAGTGTCTTCAAAAACTGTCAAACCAACTCGCCACAAAGTTCTTTTTCTAGCTATTCTGGAGCTTTTGGTCGTTTCACACGATCCTCCACAGCTGATGGAGTTTGTTCAGTTGTCATGTAATTGCAGACGTTTGAATTTCAACCTTTTTATGAGCTCTTATTTTGTTGGAAAAGTTGAACTTGAAAAGTTTGAAGGCTTCAGAATAGCTACAAAACTGACTTTGTGGTGAGAAGTGCTGTTTTGAAGGGCAAGGCTGAACTTTTAACAGACTTAAAGACATGTTGAATGGACAGTTTTTATTTGCAGAATAAATATTAAGTTTGATATTGATGGAAGCGGAACAACCATTTATGGGTTTTGAGATGTTACAGAACAATGAGTTAAGGAATTAAAAAAAAATAGGACAAGCATAAATCAAACTGGAGACAGAAGAGCAAAGAGCACGTGTGCAGCATGTAGAGCTTGTTTCCCCAGCCGTGAGGATCGTCATGCGTGCAGTAGCCCAGACTGTTGTGATCCCTTGTGATCTGAGGTGTCGCCATATGTTTCCAGTCTGGCCTCCTGGAGCTCAGCGGCCTGTCTGCTGACCTGGATGTGCTGAATGAGCTGAGCTGCAGCCTGACGCTGGGCGACGCTGCAGCACGCCGCCTGCAACGCCTCAACCGCTGCTGGGCCGACGCCTCTGCCAGAGCCGAGGAGGCCTGCAGGTTAGATCTGAGACCTTAACATGAATACATGAACTATTATAGCTAGGACTGAATGAGCATGTGTTGGGAAGAGGATATGAAAATGTTGATACACACAGAAACTATTTGTTTCCAGCTGTTAAACTGCATTAATACTGTGGACTGAAGGTTATTTTCATTATAGATTAATTTATTGATTATTTTACCTAATTGTAAAAATATTGCTTTCCAGAGCCCAATGTGACAAAACCCCAAAAATCATCACATAAAAAAGAGAAAAGCTTAAACCATAAAATGTTCAACAGTTCTGTTGAGCATTTTTGCTTGATAATATACTTAATAATTTTCTGTCGATTGTCTAACTGTGACAACTGATGACAATTTTAAGATTCTAGCTTCTTAAATATGTTTTTTTCTGGTTCCCTTTGCTGTCTGGGATTATAAATTGAGTATATTTGGACTGTTGGTCGGAAAAATTTCTTTAAAAAACATGTTGATTGGCGAGAAATACTGTAAAAAAAAATCAGGAGACAAAACAATTTTACCCCAAACCTCCATTTATTTTTATTTAAATGCTTTTACTTGCACCAGTTGAAGACAGGGATATTGATCATTGACAGTGGTTTCACGATACTTTGCCCTGGTGCTAACTGTGAATTCTTACTCTCTGGTCCATTTTATAACAAAACCCCACACAAAACATTTCCAACAGCCCAGGACTGAATAAAACCTTGTTCAAAGACCATAAAAGTGTGACAATACACAAGGCTGAAGGTTTGATTCAACATTTAGGGCCAGTTTTTCTACCACAAAAGCCAATTAAGTTGGCGGGGGATAAGCAGGAATGGGGATAAAAACCATTAATATTTGTCCTACAGGGCAAAGTGCAGATTTGTGTTTATTCTCTAAGATGTGTTTGGGTGTGCAGTGAGCTGCAGACGGCGGCGCTGAGGCGACAGAGCTTTGAGCAGAAGTGTGAGAGCTGGATGTCGTTCCTGCAGAGGATGGAGGACAGTCTGGCCGTAGACGTGGCCGGATCTTACGTCGGCCTCAGACAGCAGCTCTGCACGCACAAGGTATCGTACACGGTTAACGGACTCACTGACAGACTTAACAAAAACACTGCAAACGCACAGAGATGTAGTCCTTAAAAATCTCCTGGTGTTTCAGCGCTTTCAGGCTGAGCTGTCCATTGGTCACCAGATCCTTCATTCGGTCGTCACTGAAGCTCTTCATCTGCTGCAGAAAGGCGAGGTGGAGGACAGGTAGGAAGCTGAAACTAAAAGCAGCTCCTTGAGGCCCACAAAGCTTTTAGCAGGTGAAACGTTAAAACGCCACTAGAAATGTTAGACCTTCCTTGTTTTTAGTCAAACGAGTAACGTGGCTCTGTGTAGAAGTCGGTCCAATACTTGAAAGAAATATTTTCAGCTCTCCAGAGTGGAGTTTTGTACAGATTTTCATGGTTTCCATCGCTGAACAAAAGAGCAAAACACCTGTCAGCCTCAGCTGCACTGGAGAAGTGCTGACATACTAAAATGCTAAAACGTCAGTGTGTGACACTAAGTGCCTGTCCACACAGAGGGGTCACTCAGGAGAAGCGGACACAGCGGTATGTGACTCAAAGTGTTCGGGCGGTGCTAGCGCTGTCACACGCCCTCGACTTTTTGTGAGTGAAAAAGTTGAAATCAGTTCTGCTTTTAACACGAAACCATGTGTGTCGAGATGCAGTGGGAAGCCAAGACGTGACGAGGGACCCGGGGGAAAAACTTTGCACATCACTCTTTTTGCATTGGTTCAGGCACAAGGCTCGGAGCATGTTCGATGCTGCAGTACCGGAGGCTGCAGTTTCAGGACCCCCGCAATCCTGGGACCGCAGTTCTAGGACCCTAGTTCTTTTGCGACAGCGCCATCTAGTGGAGTGGTGGTGGTAATACACAGCAACGCGAAGGAGGTTAACCCCGTCTGTTAGCACGGCGGCCGTGAGGCCAATGTGCGCAGGTGTAGGGTCACTCGGTGGTGGTTGTGGTGAGGGAAATTGGTTTTGGGGGGCTCTAAAGAGTAACATAGCTAGCTAGCTAGCCATTCAGCTAGCTGGCAGTATCAAAGTAAACAAGGGTCCTGGAATTGCAGTTCCGGTCCTAGGATTGCGGTCCTGAAACTGCAGCCTCCCGTACTGCAGCTACATGCTACTTGTTCAATGCGCCTAACAAGCTAAAAGTTACTAAATAAATCTCTAATGATTCATACTAATCAGTTCTTAAACATTAACATGCATATATTAGCTTTTAGCACACTTAAAAGCTAGAATGCTTAAATTTACTGACTTGAAGCTCACTACATGCTAAATGTATCATGCAGCAGTTATAATACAATGCTAATGTTTATAGCCTTTTAATGCTAACAGACTTTTTGTCATGCTCAGTCCAAAGAGCTCCTGTTTTTATGTATTTCACTATTTTATTTTGGTAAATTGTTTAAAATCCCACCTGCTTAAAATCTATGAGCAGTAAAATAATTTCTCTGCTAGCTGGAAAAAACTTTCCAATGCTTTTTGTTTTTTAAATATCATTTGCATATTTTGACTCGCTCAGCTTTGTGACCCTGCCTACAAACATTTGACCTGGGACTCAGGTTTGATTTAAGCCTTTCAGGAAATGATTTTAAATGGTAAATATTTAACTGTGTGAATGTATCCAGGAGCGACTTCATCCTGAAGCTTGCCCAGCTCAGGGAGCACTGGCAGGGGGCGGTGCAGCGAGCGGACCAGCGGCGCTCCCTGGTGGAGGGGCTGGTGAAGCACTGGCACCTGTACAGCCGCAGCCTGAGGAAGCTGCAGAGGTTCCTGTCAGTCACTCAGACCCTCCTTCCCCCTGCCGGACCAGCCCACTGCAGCTTGCAACAGCTACGACGCTCCCTCCAGGACCTCCAGGTGAGACAAGACATCGACGGGAAAATAAGGAAATTAAATAAGTTTGGGAGCAAGTTAGTGGACAATAAATAATTTATAATAAAGTCACTTTACAGTGACACAAAAACTGGTTTGGTGACAGACCTTCATCGCATTAGATTCCAGCCAGATTGTGGTGGAAATCAGAGGACTGACCTGTTTTTTAATGATGAAAAACATCTTAAACCGTCAAGGACAGAAAAATATTTTTAAGCACACAGAGTCCCAGAACGAGATTACAGTCTGGGCTTTAATGGCATGTTTGGAGTGGATGTATCTAAGGTGAGGAGATTTTTAAAATGTTGTCTCCATGTCTTTATACAATTTCTGTTTTTAAGTAGAAGGTTTCCTAAAACTGAACTGCAAGAACCACGCACTCTGTGCTTGACTGAAAGGTGACTTTCCACCTCTGTCCCTAATTTTAACAACTACTTTTCAGACCTTAACAAACCCAGAAACAACCCGCAGAGAGTTGATGGTCTGTAAAATGGTTGTAAATTCCGATTAAGACCAGTAATTACCAGCACAGGCAGAAACCAACATGAGAGAAAACATCTGATTTGAGATTTAAGAAACGACTGCTGATTACATTTACATGTAGACAGACAACAGAGACGAGGAAGAGAGTTTCCTTTTTGATCCTCCATGTTCCTTTGATTACCATGAAAAGAGGAGATGAGATTTGAATTGATTGAAAGCACAATAAACAGATATCTGCTCCTCAATAAAAGGCACCAGTTTAGCCCTTATGTAACAGTTTTCTCTGTTCTCCTCCTCAGCACACAGAGCTGCTGTTCCAGAGGTATCAGTGCAGTTTCATCCACACTCTGGAAGTCGGCCGGCAGCTCTTTTCCATGGGGGACGAGGAGACCCAGACTCAGCTGCAGACAGATCTGGGGACCCTGCAGGAGGAGTGGGACAGCCTGCACAGCCTGCTGGGCCGGAGGATGGAACTCACCGAGGCTATCGTCAAGGTACTCGCGCGCTCCCTGTCACGTTCTTGTTGCAGCAGCTAAAGTGATGCTTTCAGGAACATCTTGTTCGTGTGTTTTACTGCGAGATAGTTCTGAGCTCGTTCACCCAATTCCCTGAAATGTTGGCTGACGTTTGTATCTACGATGGCTTGGTTTTAACTGACCTTACTTGGATCTGGTCTGGACTGAAACACCAAGGTCCTGGTCGTGGACCTGGCTTGGAATGAAATTGAAATGTTGTCGAGGCGTAAAAGAGGGTATCTAATGCTGCTTCTCTGCTTGTCTCTGCTTTATGTCAGTGCAAATACAATTTGGACTGTATAGACATATTTTTGGCCTCTGAGCGACTGTGATTGGCATTTTTTACTATTGCATTTACTATATTTTATTGGAAAACGATTAAAAGTTTAATTGGAAACATTTTCTATCATAATCAATAATAAAAACAATCGTCAGTTGCAGCCCTGGATCCATTTTTGGAATTACAAAGAACTCTAATTGATGTTTTGGTTCTGAAGGTTTCTAAACAGTTTATTTTTTCTTATTCTATGGAATGAAGATGTTATTAAAATTAAAACACAAATTAAATTTAAAAAAAAATTGTCAGTAGCAAAAATGCACAGAATATCAGCCAGTATAGTGCAGAAAATCTGCTCTGTAACAACCGAGCTATTTATAAACCAAGGATTTAGTTTCCTTTTCTTTCTTTTCTATCATGTTTTTGACAAAGTAGAAATCTAATCTTCTCCTCAAATATGACCCATATGCGTTTGGCCTGTGAGCTTTTGTCAAACCTGTAGGCTCCAGTCAGTAAAACTGGAGGGTCGGATTCCACTGGAAATACAAAATCAATATCATTTTAGAAACATTATATGTTGACCCTCAGTGTCCAGCGCTGCTCCGTTGGTCCCCTGAGACAGTTACATCAGCGTCTGTGGATCCTGTCCTCGTCCTGGATTCAGATGTTTGTTAGACTCATTTTTAACAAAATTCAAAATAAAATAAAAATCAGAAAAATAACATTTTTGTTCCATCTTAGCCCACAGTTTCCAGACTGTCTTCCATGTTTACATTCATACAGTGGACCCGCTAAATGTATGATGAAGCATACATGTTACAGAAAAGGCTCATAGCATAGTCAGGCCAAATGTGTCTCAAGGGGTTTTACAATCTGTCCAACATACAACACCTCTTGTCCTTAGACCCTCGATTCAGATGAGGAAAAACAAAACAAACGAGGAACAGGATGAAGAAAGCAGAGCGTTAAAAAGAGGGAATAGGAAAGAAAATTAGTACAAAAACATCACAGCAGTCTTTTCTAAATCTGCTGCTTTCAGCGTCTCCTGCCGCCTCCTCGCTGCCCTAAGTGAGCTGCAGGTAGACGCGATACACAAGTCTGATGGCAGAGTTAGGTTTTTGTTTATTCAACCTGGAGAGACACCTGTCCTCTCTGACTGTAGACCTGAATCCTCCGTCCTCCATCTGTCCCCTGTCGCCTCTGACCGTTTGTGTTTGCCTGAGATCGGCCTAGTTAATCCAATCTGCTCTAATTAACGACAGTTTGCATGTTTAGGAAGTCACCGACTAAGGAGCGCGCTCTCTCTAAGCCACTCAACTATTTAAGAACCCATTGTATTTTATATCTGGATGATCAATGCGTGTTTTATTGTGTCTCAGAACTGGGACCGCTGCGAGGCCGGACTAGCAGACAGCATGCTGCAGCTGAAGGACATGAAAACCAGGCTGAATCAGTCGATGCCGGAGTTTGACGACGAGCTGCAGAGTGCTGAGAAATTCACCAAGGTACAAACAGCTGGTCTCGTATATATCACACCCGCTGAGTTTGTTATACAAAACATTCAGAGACTGAGACACTCTGGAGGCAGCAGTGATCTCATTGGCCCAAGTTAAACCTAAACCCAAAGTGGGTGGAGCCAACAGCTGACAATTTCATTTTTATATATGTTGACCAAGACTCTGTGCTGTCAGTTAGCGCTCATTGCTCAGGAGGATTAGTTCTGCTTCTGAAGCTGCTCCCAATGTTGTGCAATGTATTCAGTCAGAGATGTTTTACCTTTTGTTGTAGGTTGGAATTCAGGAAGGATTTCCATATTTATACATTTACTTTTTTGCTGAGAGTCAGATGAAAAGACCAAAAGCACTTTAATGTCTCTACACTTGATATGAAGACAGCGGCAGGAGACTGTTAGCTTAGCATTAAGACTAAAAAGGAAACACAAGTCACTGCTGTTGGTTCCAGCACATAACACACGCTTAAAGCACATCTCTTCCCTTTTAGCTTCTTTTTACACTTTCTGTCAGGCTAGCTGTTTACATCTATTTCAAGTCTCTAGCCTAAGCTAAGCTAACGGCTTCATATTCAACATGCAGATATTTAAGTTATATTTATCTTCCTGCCTAATAAAATATTTCCCAAAATGTGGACATACGTTCACACTACATATTATGTTACATGCTCATATGTAACTTCCTTTCACAGTATCAGCAGTCTGTGAAACTTCTACGTCGTGCTTGCGTCCTGCAGGTGGAACAGTTGGCCAAACACAGATAAATGAGCTTGTGACACGGTGCAACAGGAAACAGGAAGCAAACAGGCATGTAGCTTTCAGGCCGTTTGAGTTTGGGGGAAAGTTTCAAGAGAGCAAAGTCAAGTTTGAAGCAGGTTTGACTGGACGTATCCTCTGTGACCCATCACAGCCTTTGTTCCTCACACACAAACAAACACACAGTCACCCCTCCCCCGGCCCGGCCTGCAGCCTATGGCCCTTAATCCTCTCTCTGGGCGGGGAGAAAGAGAGAGAGAAGAGTGACAGAGACGGGGAGAGAAAGAGAAAGGGGGCCGGGCAGAGAGAGAGAGAGAGACATTAGGGAGTAGCTGTGAGGGAGCGAGCTGTGGAGGGGGGTCCCTGACGGTTTGCTGTGACGGTCTGTGTGTTATGGTATGCAGGAGAACGAGGACTCCCTGGAGGACTGGGCTGAGAGCCTGACCGAGCTGAGCACCATGAAGACGGATCTGTCCCAGTACATCATCGCCGACGACGTCCTGCTGCTGCAGGAGCAGGTGGAGCACCTGAGCTGTCAGTGGGAGGAGCTTTGCCTCAAGGTTAGTCTGATGCGCTAAACTCCTGCCAGTCACAGCCCTTATTCCCGATCAAAGGAGCCACTACTGCTTTATTCCTGTTACTTTCCTAAACGCTTACATCAATGAGTTTATTTCACCGGGCTCCTGACCTGTGGAGTCCTTTCTAGATTAGGTTTATCAGGTGACGCTGACTAAACGTCTGAAGGGTCAAAGTATTTTACTTTGTACGTCTGTGGGGTTTACCTTTTTTTAAGTTGGCAAAACATGACAGTTCACCAGGTTGATTAGCATCTTTGCTAAGAGTTTTTTTTGTATTTCCAGTCTGCGACCCTGTCCGCAGGATAAGTGGTTGAATATGAGTGTATTTAAGCGTTATGAGTTATCTGGCTTGAATCAAATGCAGTTATTTAACCCAGGAAGGTAATTTCAAGATATAAAGTGCACAATAATGATGGTCAGCCAACTTGTTTTCTTTCTTGAGGACCCATTAATGCCTGAACAATCTGTTTCCTTCAGTATCTTTAAGTTTGGAAAAATCCTCCTATTCCACGGTATAGGATGTTATTCACCAGCCTGTTTCAGACTTCTGTTTTTATGGCTGCTCCATTCAATCAAATAGAAACATTCTAGATGTCTCGTGCATCACTTTATACACATTTCCCCAAATTTGTCCTGGCATAGTTTGTATCTCTGGAAACTTTGGGATCTAAAAAAATTTATAAAATTCTGTGACTTTGAACAATTTGTGGCTGGTATTGACTGTCCTGCCAGAAAGGCTTGTATTTTAAGTAATACGTGTAATTTTGTTTAGATTAAATCACCAAGGAAAGTCATTTCAAGGCATCACTGCCAAAGATCTATTGTGGCCAGAGTTCATATAAAGTGCACAGTGGTTGTCAAACTTTTCTTCTGTGGAGACCCATTTTTAAAATCTCTCCTGCGTTTCTTTAAGTCCACCATAGATAGAGGAAAGCTAACATGTGTAACCAGCTCAGCACAAACAGCCTCTCAGTTAGTGTTTTGTTTGTGAAGC